>JAFLJL010014186.1:93149-108149 GCA_018398815.1 Conus ventricosus | reverse complement strand
CTTCAGAATTGTTAAACACAACGGAACACGATTAGAACGCAACAGATAATGATTTGTCAACACACTGTTTCTTCACAATTGTTAACACAATGGAACACGATAAAAAACATTAGCAGATGATTATGAACACACTGTCTTCTTCTTGTCTAATATCACGATTAGTGGAAAAAAACGTTAAATGAATCACAACACACACACAACACACACACCACAACCACACACAGTCTTCTTCAGGAATCGTGTACTATTTATGCTAACGCAGTGGGACACATGCACAAATGCAGAAGACAACTCTTATCTTGAAAAGCGTTGAAGAAACTCCGTGGTGCATTCCATATGATGTTTTATTCACTATGTTAGGTAGGCACTCAAGGTCTGACAGCGCATTGGGCTAATGCGTAGGTCAGACATCTGCAAAGTCGTAGCGACGAGATCCTCTTCTTCAATTCTTCATCTTAGTTGTTAATTCATTTCTCCATCAGCTTACAACCATGCGTCGTTGTGGTCTCAAAAACTCAGCGGATTTGGTTGTGTAGCGTTATATGGACTAGTCTGCATGATGAAACTGGAAAACTGATTCAGTATAAAAATGTTCTTATAGACTGTTGAGACTCGCTATGTCAGACATGAGCACCTTACAGCAGATTCCAGGAAACTCTTGTTCAGAGATGTCCAAGCTGATGTGATTTTTTTAATTTCTGAAAGAGATAAACTTCTTTCATCTGATCCGAAACTTTACCAGAAGAAAGATTCTAACAAAATTCTGGTGTGTTTTTTCGAAAATCTGTGTTTTAAATGAGTTGTGTCTGCATGTTTTTGGTTTGAGCTTTTTTCTGTGTTTTGTTTGTTTGTTTGTTTGCTTGCTTTTGCTTGTTTTTCTTTTTTTTAATTGTTGTTTTGTTGTTTGTTGTTGTTATTCCTTAGTTGATTTCAACTAGGTGACAGCCCCGATTTGGCCCTTTGCAGTCGGCGGAGCTACAAGCAACATAAACTGAATTAGAGACAGGTGCTTAATGATCTGCATGCAACTGAGGCAATAGGTTTAAAAAATATATCAGGCAGAGATATGATGTGCTGCCCTTTTAGATATCGGGCAACAAATTGATGTACTTCCTCTTTAGTTAACAGGTGGGAAAGTTATGGACTTCCCATTTAGTTATCACGCAGGAAAGTGAAGTACTTCCTTAGTTATCACGCAGGAAAGTGATGTACTTCCCATATAGTAATCGGACATAAATGACATAATGAACTCCCCATTTAATTATCAGACAGGAAAATTATGCACTCCCCATTTAGTTATCGAGCGGGAAAATGATGTACTTCCCACTTAGTTATCAGGCAAACAAATCAATGTACTTCCTGATTATTTATCAGAAAAGAAAATGATGTACTCCCCACTTAGCTATCGGGCAGGAAAGCGGTGTTCTTCCGATTCAGTTATCAGGCAACAAATCGATATGCTTCCCATTTCATGGTTCAGTTATCAGGCAACAAATCGATGTGCTTCCCATTTCATGGTTCAGTTATCAGGCAACAAATCGATGTGCTTCCCATTTCATGGTTCAGTTATCAGGCAACAAATCGATGTGCTTCCCATTTCATGGTTCAGTTATCAGGCAACAAATCGATATGCTTCCCATTTCATGGTTCAGTTATCAGGCAACAAATCGATGTGCTTCCCATTTCATGGTTCAGTTATCAGGCAACAAATCGATGTGCTTCCCATTTCATGGTTCAGTTATCAGGCAACAAATCGATTGCTTCCCATTTCATGGTTCAGTTATCAGGCAACAAATCGATGTGCTTCCCATTTCATGGTTCAGTTATCAGGACAACAAATCGATGTGCTTCCCATTTCATGGTTCAGTTATCAGGCAACAAATCGATGTGCTTCCCATTTCATGGTTCAGTTATCAGGCAACAAATCGATGTGCTTCCCATTTCATGGTTCAGTTATCAGGCAACAAATCGATGTGCTTCCCATTTCATGGTTCAGTTATCAGGCAACAAATCGATATGCTTCCCATTTCATGGTTCAGTTATCAGGCAACAAATCGATATGCTTCCCATTTCATGGTTCAGTTATCAGGCAACTAATACGATATGCTTCCCATTTCATGGTTCAGTTATCAGGCAACAAATCGATGTGCTTCCATTTCATGGTTCAGTTATCAGGCAACAAATCGATGTGCTTCCCATTTCATGGTTCAGTTATCAGGCAACAAATCGATGTGCTTCCCATTTCATGGTCAAGTGGGAAAGCGTTATATTTCACTGTAGTTGTCAGGTTGGAAAATGATGTCCTTCCTATTTTGTCTGGTTATCAAGAAGGAAAGTGTGGGGGGGGGGGGGGGGGGGGGGGGGGGGGGGGGGGGGGGGGGGGGGGGGGGGGGTGGTTACCCCATTTAGTTATCAGCTGGGAAAGTTATGCACGTCATTTAGTTATCAGGTGGGAAGTTATGCACTTCATTTAGTTATCAGGTGGGAAAGTTATGCACCTCATTATTTATCAGGTGGAAAGTTATGCACGTCATTTGTTATCAAGTGGGAAAGCTATGCACTTCATTTAGTTATCAGTGGGAACTATGCTTAATTTAGTTATCGGGTGGGAAAGTTGCGCACCTCATTTAGTTATCAGGTGGAAAAGTTACGCACCTCATTTAGTTAGCAGGTGGCAAAGCTATGCACTTTATTTAGTTATCAGGTGGGAACGTTTTGCACCTCATTTAGTAATCAGGTGGGAAAGTTATGCACTTCCTTTATTTAGGTGGGAAAGTTATGCACTTCATTTAGTTATCAGGTGGGAAAGTTTTTGCACCTCATTTAGTAATCAGGTGGGAAAGTTATGCACTTATTTTGTTTAGGTGGGAAAGTTATGCACTTCATTAAGTTATCAGGTGGGAGAGTTATGCACTTCATTTAGTTATCAGGTTGGAGAGTTATGCACTTCATTTAGTTATCAGGTGGGAAATTTAAACGCACCTCATTTAGTTATCAGGTGGGAAAGTTATGCACTTCATTTAGTCATCAGGTGGGAAATTATGCACTTCATTTAGTAGTCAGGCAGGAAAGCGATGTAATTTCCATTTAGCTATCAGGCAAGAAACTGATGTACTTCCCATTAAATTCATCGTTATGGACGAACAAGATGATATCCCCATTTCTTTATTAGGCAGCAAAGTGACGTATTTCGCATTGTGTTATCAGACGAGCGATTTATAAACTTTCCATTTATTTATGAGGCAAGAGAGTAATGAATCCCCCATACATTTCTAAAGCAGAATAGTGATGTACTTCCCATTGACTAATCCGGCTGGAAAGTGATGCACTCTCTGTTTTACGTCTGAGACACGAAAGTGTTGAACTTCATGAAGTCATCAGACAGACAAAGGATGCGCTGCCTATAATACCGTGATCAGGAACATAAAAGTCGGAATACCTCACCACGCAATCAGTAACAAGACTGATAGACGTGAATCTCACCATTCACTGAGTACAACTCAAGCCAACGACCAGGGTCATGGCCGCTCACTCTCCAGTCACCTCTCCGTGTGGGTGCTTCAGCAAGAGCACTGTATTCTTTCATTCCATGAGTGTTTAGTATGAAACTTACAAAATGGCGAGTAACGTTCCGTGAGAGCAAACATAAACCTGGAATTATATTATGCCTTGTGTTTCTTTGGTACTTGTTGTTGTTTTTATTGTTGTTGTTGTTGTTTGTTGTTCATCGTCAGCCAGTATTGTTGCCAACGACAAAGTTCTCAATATAAAAACATGCTTTTAAAAAAATCTAGCTACGTCGGAAAGTGCCGTACGTGTAAGACGGTGTGTGTTTGTACCTGCGTGCGTGCGTGTGTGTGTGTGTCCACGGGCACTCATGAGCAAATTCTTTGCATAGGCCTACGTCAGTGCGTGCATGTTCACAGTCGCTTCTACGTAATAGGAGATTCAGCGTCAAAGTTTTGTATGTCTTCCCTCACCCTCTCTCACACACACACACCACACACACACACACACACACACACTCGCGTATTCATACACACGCGCGCTCGCGCGCACACTCACGCACTGACTCGTGCGCGCTCTCTCTCTCTCTCTCTCTCCCTCCTCTCTCTCTCTCTCCTCTCCACGCACACACACACACGCGCGCGCGCGCGCGCACACACACACACACACACAGATAGACACGTGTACACTTTGCATGTATACACACTCAAACATTACGCATATACAGACAGACTGACAAATAATCAGATAGACGTGATGCCAGTGTGTTTATGTAGGCTATATGCCCCCTTTGCCAGCCCCTCCACCATCTTTCTTCAGTCATGTGGAGTCCACACTGTCCTGTATGGGCGGTGCTCATGCATTTGCCCTTTTTAAAAAAATCTTGTTTGTTTTCGTTTGTATAGAAAGATGTACAGTAACATAACGTCATACAAAATACAACTCTTGAATATGTCTTTCACCGGGGAATAGATCCAGAAAAGTATGCGGACAATATCAAAACTGAAAGCCGTAACAACGTAAATTTGCGCAAAAACGCGTGATGCGTAGAACAAGCACGCACAACACTGCATACCACTTCTCCCCCCTTCCTCGTCACCATCACTAACCCCTCATCCCATGCCCTGCACAGTTCCCCCCACGCTAATTTAAAAAGAGAGAGGAGAGAAGAGAGAGAGAGTTGTTTCACTGAGGGAGTGTATAAAGGCATGAAGACTACGTCTCGTTTTATGCAAACGCTCTCTTCTTTCAGTTCCTGGCAACGTCAAATGCTTCTGATCGTACATTTGTTTCGTGGTGAACACAAGATTAGTATAAAAAACTTGACTGACGTCTTCACATCACCTACTGAGACTGGTGGGAGGGCCTAACTCTGTGACTACAGAAACGGCGACGTTTATCAAATGGGCGCGTCAACAGGTTAAGAGACCCAACCCCTGTTGAACGAAGAATGCTAATTCGGCCCACTAATTGCCAGCGTAAACAGTCTCATCAGCTACGAAACCGACCACCAATAGTCAATAACCTTTTCTGTCCAATGGCTGCTCCGCTCGCCACCTCAACTCCACCCCTTTCGCGTGCATGAGAGCGCGCGTGCTAAAACCACTCTTACCCCTCCCCCTATCTCCGCTTTCCCCCTTAAACCGCGGTGGCGGTGGCTTTGCTTTGGACGTCACGCCGCCCCAAACTTCGATAGTTTCAATTCGCGCGTGTCACGTAAACGCGACGATTTCCGCCGTTTGGAAAGCGGAAAACGTGAGCGAGGAGTCAGAAGTGTGCGTGGAGATCGGAGTATTGTGTGTCGTCTGCTGGCTTTCTCTCGCTGGATCAAAGTGTGAATTTGGGGTTGGGTGGGGAAAAGATTTTCACCCACCTTTCTTGTTGGACGATTTGGCTTTTACAGACGCTATCGCTTTGGATCTTCATGGATTTACCGTCAATCGGGTGTGAATTGGGTAAGTTTGTAGAGCGGGTGCGCAGCTAGTGAGTTTTACGCCTTACAGTCCAAATGAAAATCTATCGCTGCTGACTGATGAATTGTGTTGGCTTTTTCTGTTCTTATTTTGAAAAGGGAGATGGCTTGCGGGTGAATCGGCAAAAACTCCTGTTTAAAGCACTTTATGAGTCGCGTTGATTGGGGTTTTACTAACAAATTCTTTACCGTTTGTTTTTTTTCAGTTTCGTATGGTTTGTCCCCCACCCCCACCCCCCATCCACTTGCACAGTCCCTTCCCCCCCCCCCCCCCCCCCCCCCCCTCCAACCCCACCCTTTCTGTTTGCGTTGCTTTACAAGGGGATTTTGTCTCCAGTCCTGTGTTCCTTTTCCCACACCTCTGCCCCCCCTTTAAACCTGACCATCACTGAGTGCTTTTTGGCTTCACCACTCCCCACACCCCCACCCCCCCACCACACCCTCTTCCTCCTTGCCACTCCAGTCTCCTACTTTCTTCAAACTCACAAAATGACGTTTTCAGTCGGCTGAACCATGAAGAACATAAAAACCACCATCTTATCACACATACTAAACATTTTTCGTGAAAAATGATTTGTGGACATCATCCCTTCCGGGACAAACAAGTCTGCTCCGTACTCGGTATCATTTATTTTAAACAGATTATATGACCCACATGGACTTACTCTTTCATTCGTAAAGTACTTTGTGAAACCCACGCTCTTCTCTCTCTCTCTCTCCCTCTCTCTCTCTTCTCTCTCTCCTTCTCTCTCTCTCTCTCTCACTCTCTCTCTCGTTTTCTGTGTGTGTTTTTGTGTTTCCAGTTTGCCCCGTTGACTGGTTTCGCAAATGAAAAATGATCATTGAGCTATGGACTTGTTATACGGTGTTTTTGGCCCGTAAATAGAGACGGTAGAGCCTGTCAGTCCTTTGCTCCCCATTTTCACACCGCCCTTGGCTGCCCGACTTTTATTTTTTTTAATACACTGGGACATTAAGACCAGGCACGGTTATACCGATTTATCCTCTCCCCCCCCCCCCCCCCCCTCCTCCACTCCCATCCCCAGGTTGTTGAGTCCTTATCATTTGTGATAAATGTTCTCCACTCGCTGAGAGAACTTCCATTCTTCGTGAACGTTTGGAACCACTGCACTCCCATGAATGTGTCCCCCGCGCGCATTCACAACGCACGCCATGCACACACACACACACACACACACACACACAACACACACACACACACCACACACACGTATATATATATATTATATATATATTTTATATATATAAATATATATATCACATATACACGCACGCGCACACACGCACACACACACGCACGCACACACACATACTCACACACACACGCGCGCCAAACGCACACACACACACACACACAAAACACACACCCCACACACACACCACACACAATACATATAATATATATAAAATATATATTATATAATATATATATAAAATATATATATAAATCAGAGAAGAGAGAGAGCACCAGAAGGATGATAGCAAATGCCAACTGTGTTGGGCTCCCGCGATTCGAAACGCAGCCTCATTTACGAAGGTGGCCATTCGACGAGTCGTATCAGTTGTTACTGCCTGTAAGTTTTATAGATCTATTTTTTTTGTCGCCCGTCACTGGGTGCGTGCAATGGTGTATGCAGGGGTTGTCGCACAGTGGTGGTTTGGTCCCCTGCGTTCTCATGTAAATCACTCAGCTGAAGGGCAGGAAAGGGGAAATGTAAAAAAACTCGAAGCACTGGCTATTCCCACATTTACCCCCGTAATAGAAGTAATTCTGTTTTATGGAAATTTTATCGCGAATAATATGCAGAAAGCTTCTTTCTGTCGGTCTTATCTTCTCTTCCGTGGTAAATTGATACAGTGGATTTAACCTGAAGGACGTTATTCACTCATGGTTGCTGCACGCGGGGGAAAAAAGGGGGTCTGCAGTGCATCATTCAAACAGATTTTTCCTTTCTGGTGTCTACACCATGAAAGACAACATTCTCGTGCTTGTGCTGAAGATCATGAAGTGATAACCCAAAAGGGAAAAACGAAGCTGAATGGGAGATGGGTTTGTTCAAACAGCGTCTTTGGTTTTTTTCTTATGTTTTTTTTTGTGTCTTATGGCGACGCTGTTTGCCGAATTCTGAAGACATGCTGGCTGGCGATCGTAATGATCCTAAGCTCAGTTCACTGCCCGAAAAATCAAGTGAGGTAACAGATTTACGGTCGTGACAGTCACGGGGGCCATCTATATAAAGCTCAAAAGTTTTTGTATTTGTTTCGACAAGATTCATCGAGTTAGTTCGAAGAGGCTGTCCTTCTTGTTTACACAGTGACTGAGGAGAACTGCAAAGTCAGGTGCTTTGATATTAAGAAAAGGGATGTTTTCTTTAAGTCTTATTTAAAAAGCCGGTAAGTTTCAACAGTTACTACTTTCAACTTTTTTTTTTTTTTTAATTTCGTTTTTAAACTACAGTGCGCAGTGACACTTTTGAAAGGGTTTGATTGACTTTTTTCATTGATATGAAATTTTTTTTGTTTATAGAGGCCTTAGTGTTTAACCCGACCACCACCACCTTCGCCCCCCCCCCCCCTCTCCCCTCTCTCTACTCTTTTCTCCCTCCATCCCCCACCCCCCGACTGATCTTGAAAATAGGGGCCCCGGAGAAAATGATCCTCCCGAGAGTATTTATAAATGATGTCAACTTATGTTAAAAAAAAAAAAAAAAAAAAAAAAAACTTCCAACATTTTTCAAGACATTCCCACATAATAATTTTATGAAATGTCGATTATCCAGCTTCATTGGTTTACTTCACATTAGTACGCCCGTACCAGGGGAAAGGACACAAGCAAAATCCATTCAGTTGGGTTTGATTAACTGGGATAACAGAATGCCTAACACTCCGTTGCTGAAACACGTACAATTGGTAAGAGATTGATAAAGTACATAGGCTAAAAGGACACTACTTTAAAATAAAAAAAGGAGAAAAGAAAGGAAAGAAAAACCAAAACAAAAAAGCAGTGAAAAGGCCGATTTTATAAACTTCTGGATATCACCCCAGTTTTGGCGAAGTTTACGTGTTTTTTTTTTTTTCAATTTTATCCCCGGTTTCAGTATTCTCCGGGAGAAAAAAGTGTCTGGACACTAGTATCCATTTTTCAGATGACTCAAGACAGATCAGATCTGCAGTCACCTTGCACAAATGTAACTGCGCTGATGCTGGTACCACCTAGTTCCTCGTGGACTTTGTCCGACCTTCCTTCCCAGATCTAGATGCTGAGGAAGGGAGAGGGGAAAGGGGTGGGGGGGGGGGGGGGGGGGGGGGAGAGTGGAGTCGATCATCTGAGAGATGTATACACGCGCCGCGTGGCCAGATCTCAGCTTGGTTTGGCGTACCCTCTTTTTTTCCTTCTCTACCCCTAGCGCCCTCCCACCCTTTCCCATCCCGAATGCCCCCCCCCCCCCCCCCCCCCCCCCCCCCCCCCCCCCCCCCCCCCCCCCTTTATTTTTATTCCGTCTTCCCCATTCCCGCTTTGCCTTCCCGTTCCCACTCTCTCAAATCGTTTTGTTTGTTTTAATTTTTTTTAGCAGTCGGTTCTAGTTTTGACAGTAAGCTTTTACACGTGGTAGTGATACCTGTTTTAAAAACCCTGTTTTAAATCCCTGTGTGCGAACCTCTCTCTCTCTCTCTCTTTTCTCTCCTCTCTCTCTTCTCTCTCTCTCTCTCTCTCTCCCCCTCTCTCTGTCTGTACCCTCTCTCTCTCTCTCTCTCTCTCTCCTCTCTCTCTTCTCTCTCTCTCTTCTCTCTCTCTTCTCCCTCTCTCTGTCTCTGTTAGCTAGATGTTTCCATTTAAAGTTTGATCTGCTGTAATGGTACTCATTATTGTGATTTTAATTGAGATGCTTCAGCTAACTGATCTGTACATGTATATAGAGTGTGGGATTCCAGAGGTAAACACACCTGATGATGCGCCATAGCTGGACAGTCGCACCACATTCCATGAGGTAAACACACCTGATGATTTCGCCATAACTGGACAGTCGTACACATTCATGAGGTTAAACACACCTGATGATGCGCCATAACTGGACAGTCGTACACATTCCATAGGTAAACACACCTGATGACGCGCCATAAACTGGACAGTGTACACATTCCATGAGGTAAACACACCTGATGATGCGCCATAACTGGACAGTCGTACACATTCAGCTCAGCATAGTGCAGGAAGGAAAAAGGTTACGTTTTAGTGTCTGTGTGTACGTACACTTGTGTGTCAGTATGAATGTATGCGTGTGTGTGTAGTGTGTGTGTGTGTGTGTGTGTGTGTGTGTGTGGTAAACAGTAAGCCCGTAATTCATCGCTTCTCCAAACTAAAACAGGGCAAGGCCTTAACCATCTCTACCAGTCCCATCTCTTCATGCTCACTCTTCACCGTAAACCTCTTAAAGTTGACTCTCCATCCGCATGCGTACCCATCAGTATGTTAAAACGCTACTAATTGCTATGCATCGTGTGTCTATCCATGCCGCTGTGTGTTGCGTGTGTGTGCGCGTGCTCATGTGTATGCATGTACTACTCGTTCATGTTACTATTGTTATTGTGTGTCTGTCTGCATTAATTATCAGTGTTACTATTGTTGTTTAGTGGAAGTCTTCGTTTCTGTGTACATAAGTGTGTGTGTGTGTGTCTGTGTCTGTGTTGTGTGTGTGTGTGTGTTGTGTGTGTCTGTGTGTGTCTGTGGTGTGGTTTTGTGTGTTGTGTGTGTGTGTGTGTCTGTGGTTGTGTGTGTGTGTCTGTGTGTGTCTGTGTTGTGTGTGTGTGTGTGTGTGTCTGTTGTTGTGTGTGTGTGTGTGTGTGAAGAAGAACAAGAACATATTTTATTGCCATATGAAAACCAGAGGTTTTGTGGGGCACAGATGATCAAGTTCAGAGCGTTCAACTAAACTAAACTAATCCTAGCGTTGTCACATCTTGCAACATAACATCATTAGCAGCAGAAAGAAAAGCACAGTGTGCATCAGAGTCTGAATTAAATTTTTTCTCCTGTCTCCGAAGAGAAAAACACCATAAAATTTATCAACTCTGATTGCACACTGTCTTTTCTTTGTGGTGTCTGTGTTTTGTGTGTGGTGGTGTGTGGTGTGTCTGTGTTGTGTGTGTGTGTCTGTGGTTGTTGTGGTGTGTTGTGTGTGTGTGTGTGGTGTGTGTGTGTGTGAGTGTGTGTCGGCTGTCAAGATGAAAAACATGAGGGTTTAAAAAATCCCGGTACGAAAAAAACTTAAAAAGAAAATGGGGACTAAAGAGGAATAACAACCCAAAACTGTGGCTTTTGGCGTCAAATTTTGGTTTAAATCTAGACCCTTTTTTTACACATGAGATCGAGCCGCCGTACCGTTTGATATAACGCACACTATTAACACACAATCAGCCCACCGTGAGTGCCATCGTGTGTGCTGAGAGCCCTGTATATACTAGGACCACGTACATCCGCGCCAAAACCGATCTCGTTACAGTCTCTTCTTTAGGTTGTAGTAGGGGCACACACAAGCGTTCTCCCCCCCTCCTTCTTTTCCTCCTCCCTTCTCTTTCTCCCCTCTCTCCCTCCCCTCCCACCGTGTCCCTGTGTAGGACACAACGGAGGGTACACGGTGTTTCAATTACCGATACAGCGTTTTTCTGTTTTCCCTCTTCTCCTTGAAAGGTTTCGTTTTTTGTTGTTTCTTTATTTATTTTATTTTAAAAAAAATTTTTGTCAATGTCCTTTTGGTTGTGGTGTGGGGAAGGTTGGGGTGGGGGGGGTGCTGTGTGGTATGTGGAGAAAAGGCCATTTTAATAATCTCGGGGGGGGGGGGGGGGGGGGGGGGGGGGGGGGTGGGGGGCGGGGGGGGGGGGGGGGGGGGGGGGGGGGGGGGGGGGGGGGGGGGGGGGGGGGGGGGGTGGGGGGGGGGGGGGGGGGGGGGGGGGGGGGGGGGGGGGGGGGGGGGGGGGGGGGGGGGGGGGGGGGGGGGGGGGGGGGGGGGGGGGGGGGGGGGGGGGGGGGGGGGGAGGGGGGGGGGGGGGGGGGGGGGGGGGGGGGGGGGGGGGGGGGGGGGGGGGGGGGGGGGGGGGGGGGGGGGGGGGGGGGGGGGGGGGGGGGGGGGGGGGGGGGGGGGGGGGGGGGGGGGGGGGGGGGGGGGGGGGGGGGGGGGGGGGGGGGGGGGGGGGGGGGGGGGGGGGGGGGGGGGGGGGGGGGGGGGGGGGGGGGGGGGGGGGGGGGGGGGGGGGGGGGGGGGGAGGGGGGGGGGGGGGGGGGGGGGGGGGGGGGGGGGGGTGGGGGGGGGGGGGGGGGGGGGGGGGGGGGGGGGGGGGGGGGGGGGGGGGGGGGGGGGGGGGGGGGGGGGAGCACACGTTCCACGCAGGTGCCTCGTTGGGTTTGTGACAGTCGGGTTGTTTAATTCATCACGCATGATGAGAAAGTGTCGACAGATCGCGCGCGCACACACACACACACACGCACGCACATCACACCACACATTACCACTCACACACTGATATGCACATAGCGCACAGCACATACGCATAGACGTGCGCGCTCATGCAACAGATATAATCATATGCCCTCTCTCTCTCTCTCTCTCCTCTCTCCTTGCCCGCGCGAAAAAAAACAGGTCACTTCAAAGATCCGAACCTCTGTCGAAGCGTTGGTTGGGGGGGGGGGGGGGGGGGGGGGGGGGGGGGGGGGGGGGGGGGGGGGGGGGGGGGGGGGGGGCAAAAATAAAGGACATGAACGAGGTAGTTTGACGGATCCTTGTGTACAGGGGGACCTGTTTCCTTGAGCCACAGACTGTATCTCCACCCCTTTCACCCAACTCACCCCGTCCCCTCCTACATCCCCCCCCCCTCTGTCCCCCCCCCCCCCCCCCCCCTCACCCTCCCCATCAACGCGTCCAACTTTTGCTTCTCCAGTTTTGGTTCTCTCTCGCTGTCATGAAGGTGCTCTCGCAGTCCGTGTGTCTGTCCTTCCGATCTCTCTGTCCCTGCTCTCCTCCTCCCTCCCTCTTCTCTCCTCTCTCTCCCTCTGTCCCTCTCTTCTCTCCCCTCCCCTTCCCCCCCTACTCCTCTCTCTCTCTCCCCCCTCCCTCCCCCCCCCCCCCCCCCCCCCCCCCCCCCTCCCTCTCCCCCCCCCCCCCCCCCCCCCCCCCCCCCCCCACCCCCGCCCCTCTTCCTCCCTCCCCCCTTTCTCCCTCCCCCCCCCCACCTCCTTCTCTCTCGCATCTCTCTCTCTGTCTCCTTTTTCCTTTTCGAATCCTAGTTTAGTAATTCATTAATCCGTCACTGTAAAATCTGCGCAGTATGCTCTGGTAAGAAACTTAGCCGATGTGGTGTTAGCGTATATATGGCACCAGCAGTCCGTACACAGCGACTCTATCCTTGAGAAACTCCTCTCTCCCTCTCCTCTCCCCTCTCCCCTCCATCGCACTCTCTCTCTCTCCCCACCCATCCCGTCTCCTCCTCCTCCCTCCTCGTTCTCTCTCTCCCTCTCTCCACTCTCTCTCTCCCATGGAGGCGGAAGGGGGACTGGTCGGTGGTGGGGGAGGGTGGGTGAATTGAGGCGTGGGAGATGAAGGGTCAATATGAAATACGAAACTCAGGGTTTTTTCATCTGGACCTCAAGTAGATCGGTCGTGGTCAGGCACAAGAGAGACACCTGACACCGTCCTACAATGTCATTGACTCTGCAGGTAGGTGGGGTGGTAGGTAGGTGGCCCCATAAAGAGAACGGCCCTTCCACCGGCCTAACGGCCAGGCAGGGGCCAACCACTGACATTCACAGCTGTTGGGGTCATTAGAGGGCTGGGTGGGTGGGGGGGGGGGTTGGGGGTGACCACACAGCGGCACTGCCAGGTGTGGAGATCACCTTCCCCCTCCACCACCACCCTCGCCACCCCCAAACCCCCCACCCACCCCCAACCCACCCCGTCAACCTGCTGAAAACGGAGACGCATCGTTGAAGTAGTGCCAGCTAGGAGGCAGCAAGACCTTCCCTCATTGGATCTTGCAACAGGTGGTGCATGTTGGTGTGACAGGCGTCGTCGCTTTGAAAGGGGTGGTGGTGTGATGCGGTAGGGGGGCAGGGAAGGGTTAGGTAAGGGGTGGGGGCAGAGGAGGGGGAGTGGTGGTGCTTGTGGGGTGGACGGTGGCCGTGGCGGGAAGGAGGCGCTGAGTCAGACGCAACTGCCCCAGGCCAGGCAGTGTGGTTTTGTGGTTTTTATATGGGGGAAGGTGCAGAGAGAGAGAGAGACGGAGATAGCAGAGGGGGGGAAGGGGGGCTCTTTTTCCCTGCGCCATAAAAGCTTTTGCCCCCTCCCCTCTCCACCCCCCCCCTTTGTTTTCACACCCCCCCCCCCCCCCTTTTTTGCTACCACCCCTACCCTCTCCCCCTTTCCCTATTCTTCCTCCCTCAACCTCCTCCGTCCTTGTGCCTTTTGTAAGCGTCCTTTGAAGGGCTCCTTTCCCCCCTTTCCGTTCCTTCTCTTTTACTTTCCTTCTTTACTTCCTTTCTCTCTACTTTCGACCCTCTACTATTCTCCTCTCACCCCCCCCCCCCCCTCCTGCCCTGCGCCCCCCTCATACTTGCACCATTTTCCCTTTAGGCCCCTCTTTTTGTCCTCTCTGTCTCTCTTCTTTCCCCCCATCCCTCCCCTTTCCCCTCCTTGTCATCTTCCCCTTTTTAAAATTTTTTTTTGTCTATTCCTGTATATATATATATTATATATATAATATATATATAGATATATATATATGTATGTATGTATATATTTAGTTAAACACAAGTAAACAAGGTAATCTTAAAACTATCTACAAATGTGTTTCGAGCGCGTTGCGCTGTCATCAGATGGTTTTTTGGTTGCCCACCCCCGCCGATGTTATATACGTGTGGGCTCCGTTTGCGTTGTTGCACGGCGGGTTGGCTGCAAGTGTTTTTTTGGGCTTTCAGGTTTGTTTGGGGTGTATTCCACTAACAAAGAGTTTTGTTTAATATTTCTGTTTTGTGTTAAAGTTGCTAAGTGTGGTTTGCATGTATAAACCATTTTTTTTCAGTTAAACATAGGTTGCACCTTGCATTTTTTTGTTTTTTGTCTGGGTTGTAATGTAATAATTGTATCCACTTGTTTGTAGTGCCTC
Organism: Conus ventricosus; assembly: GCA_018398815.1. NCBI lineage: Eukaryota > Metazoa > Mollusca > Gastropoda > Neogastropoda > Conidae > Conus > Conus ventricosus. The sequence goes on along the minus strand of JAFLJL010014186.1, from coordinate 93,496 downwards.
CTGGTATTCTACTACGCTGCATTGTTTGAACACTCTCCACACTGCATAACAGGTTTGATATCTCTTGTTTATGCCATGGGGTATGGTCTTTAATACAGATGGTGGATGTTTACTTTTGGTGTGTACATAAAAGGTGTATCGTTGGGTTTTCTTGTATGTTTTATATATGTGATTGTTGGATCATGTTATGTCCTAAGTAGTTCCACTACCTTTTGTTGCTTCAATGTAATCTTTAAGTTTGGTTTGGAAGATTTTGCACAGTGGTGTGCGCTTAGTGTCGTGTGTATGTGTGCGTGCTGTTTTGTTCGTGTCGCGCGCCGCACTTGTGTGTGTTGGTTGTGTGTTGT
>JAFLJL010014186.1:63149-85649 GCA_018398815.1 Conus ventricosus | reverse complement strand
TTGTTCTGAAGTAAGTAGCTTCATAAGTTTCTGAACTAGATAGAGGGGAAATCCGTACTTTACCGCTTACTGTTCTGTTTTAGGTTCTTGTTCAGGCTACACTGAACAAAGTTTATAGAAAATAACAAATCTCAGTTGATCAGTACCGAGTCACGTCTCCTTGAATAGCATTATCGTTACATTTTGGTGAACTGCAAACTTTCAGCAAATGTGGTATTCGAAATCAATGTTTGACTTCGTCTAGTGTCCTAGGATGGTAGTGTGAACTGGTAGTTTAAGTTATCTAATATCAATACTATGTCAACGAAATATAAGCGATTTGATGCAGACTTTTAGATCTCAAGTTGTAAAGTTAGGAGTGATGGATGACTGTAAAGAATTTTTGACGTAGTTAAGACTAATGCATTCAAGGCAGCGATGTGTTTGACGAAGCCAAACGTCTACTTTTTCCGCCAGGTTACTACCGATAGCTTTTAAGAATTTCACGAGTTTTTAAAAAGCAATCCAGAAAACCCGATTTTATCCTATTTCCAAAAAGAAGGACGCCAAACCGAGCATTTACAGACGGGTATACACACGTAAAACAGGTAATACATGAGAGAGATCAAATTATGTACTTGTGCCGAATACCTAACGTAGTACCACACGTGTTCTCCAGTTACATACATGATTGTCAATTTGTACAGTCTTCTGCCTCTACAGAGCGGCGTACATCCCGCTGTATACTTCATCAGCGCAGCTGAATAGGCAACGGGGGACCAGATACATTTGAGGTCATGGGCCTGAATTCAAAGCTATTCGTTGCGTCGCGTGGAAGCTAGCTGCGTTCTTGATTCTGTTTTATAGAAATTTTCAAAGTCATGGATTCAGAACTCTGGTGACACTTTCCGATTCGATTGCCTTAAAAGATTGCGAGAAAAAGAAAACATTTTGATAGAACGTGTGCAAACCTACACGTTAGTTGATAAAATATGTAGTAAAGCAGATTCCCACCTCCCTCCCCACCCTTCTTTCTTCTTTCGTTTTTTCTTCTCCTTTGTTGTTGTTGACTGTTGTACTCCAAAATGAAATGTAAAGATGGTATTGCACGCATGCCTAGAGTATGACTGGCCTGTTTTTAGGAGAGTTGCCTCTTGTAAATCCAAAAGAAAAAATGGATACGTTGGTAACTGCTAGTTGGCCCTGGTAAGTTTGTGGATTGCAACCCGAGACAGAGGCCCTCGGGTCTGTCTGTCTGCTTTTTCTCTCTCTCTTCTCCTTCTCTTTCTCTTCTCTCTCTTCTCTCTCTTCTCTCTCTTCTATGACTGGCTATTTTCTCACCTCTCTCTTCTCTCTCTCTCTCACAACCACACACCCCACCACACACACACACACATACTTACATAGTTGTCTTGCTTATGCGGTTGTTATTGTTAATCCCTCACGTATTGGACAATAATGTTTTCTTCGAAACTGTGGGATCTATTCCCCCTCTTGTGTTTGGTCTAGACATGGATCACACTCACACACACACACACACACACACACACACACACACACACACACACACACACACACACACACAGATAGAGAGAGAGAGAGAAAGATAGAGAGAGACGTACACACATACACACGCTTGTACGCGAGCATGCTACACGCAAGCACACATGTGCACGGATCTCTCTCTCTCTTCTCTCTCTCTCTCTCTCTCTCTTCTCTCTCTCTCTCTTGAGAGAGAGAGGAGAGAGAGAGAGAGAGAGAGAGAGAGAATCATGTATACACACAACACGAGCGAACATGCAACATATTAGCCCATGCACACACACACACGCACGCGCACACACACACACACACCACACACACACACAACACACACACACACACACACACACACGTACACACACACACGTACACACACACACACGCACTCGCGCGTGCGCACGCACACGCACGCACACACACACACACACACACACACACACACACCACACAACACACACACACACAAGCTAATATCTACATTATTCGGCATGCACTGTGGAGGAGGGGGGGGGGGGGGGGGGGGGGGGCTTGCCACGGGAGAGTCTCGCTAACGAGGCGCCGTGCGTTGCCTAGTTGAATCCTTATTTATACACACCCCCACGTGGGTTGCGCTGCTGCCTTGACGTGTCAACACCTTCCCTGGCCGCTTTCTTTTTTTTCTTTTTTTTGTTTGAGGGGTCCCTTGACAGGTCTTTCGGTAGATGAGAAGGCGGAGAGGGGGGAGGTTGGAGGGAGAGGTAGAGAGGTGGTGGATAGGAGAGGGAAGGGAAGGCGAAAGGAGCGACATGATTGTGGGCGTCACCGAGATGCCCCTACCTCCTTCCATCCGATATGCGCACACATACGCGCGCGCGCGCACGCACACACACACACACACATACACACAACACACACACGCGCGCGCACTCATCACACCACACCACATCACATTTTGAACGCGCGCGCGCGCACACACATACACGCACACACACACACACACACACACACACACACACACACACACACACACACACACACGCCACCTGTCGCAACACAGGAAAAAAAAAAGCGGGACTTTGTGCCCCTGGGGATGGACGGACCAAGGATGGGAAGGGGGAGATGGAGACAGTCTGTCAGTCAGTCGGCAATCAGTCAGTCCGTCAGTCAGGCAGAGAGGACAGACAGAACGGACGGGAAAAGCCCCGTGAAGAATCCCAGGCATGCAATGGTTGGTGGGACTCCGGCGACAGCTGCCGGCCATGCAGCCCAGCCACAAAGACGGTGCCCGGGGTGCACGGTTGCACTCGCTGCCTTGGGCCCAGGGCTCACTCACTCACTCACTACTAGTAGGCTACTAACACCGCTCATCTCGGGAGAATCATCGCGTGGGTGTGCAGAGGCTGCTTTGATAGGTTCTAGGCTTCAGTCAAAAATGTCGCACAATGTCACAAGCAATGCCGCTGTCTCCACGAGGAACGTTAACGCGTCGCGAATTTTACAGGGCACGTCATTCGCTTAAAACATTGTTAAGGATGTTTTGGTTGAGACAGAGGCAAGAGGGTTTGGGGTCGGGGATAGTGGTGTGTGTGGGTGTGTGTGGTGTGTGTGTGTGTGTGTGTGTGTGTGTGTGTGTGCGCGCGCGCGCGCGCGTGTGTGTGTGAGAGAGAGAGGAGAGAGAGAGAGAGACGAGAGAGAGAGAGAGGAGAGAGAGGAGGTGGGTGGGGGGAGGGACGGGGGAGGAAGGAGTTAATGTGTTTGCGAACGTCTCGACTTTCTCGGTTTTTCAGCACTTCTTGTATGGTGTGCATGTGGTGTGTGTGAGAAAGAGAGAGAGAGGGATTATGCCCTTTTGTGAAGTAAGGTAGCTTCAAAATAGTTTCTGAACTAGATAGATGGGGAAAGTCGTAGCTTTACCGCTTGACTTGTTCTGTTTGGGTTCGTTTTTCAGGCTACACTGAACAAAGTTATGATAAAATACGACAAATCTCAGTTGATCAGTTTACCGAGAGTCACTGCCTTGGAGATATCGCATTATCGTTAAAATTTTGTTTGAACTGCAAATTCAGCAAATGTGTATTTCGAAATCAAGTTTTGACTTCGTCTGAGTTAGGATGGTATTGTGACCTGGTGATTTTAAGTTATCAAATATCAATACTATGTCAACGAAATATAAGCATTTGATGCATGGACTTTTAGATCTCAAGTTAAAGTTAGGAGTGATGGATTGACGTGTAAAGAATTTTTGACGTAGGTTAAGACGTAATGGCATTAAAGTGCAGGCGATGTGTTGACGAAGGCCAAACGTCTACTTTTCCGCCATGGTTAGGCTACCGATAGCTTTTAAGGAATTTCACGAGTTTTAAAAGCAATCCAGAAAACCCGATTTATCATAGCCAGCCTAGTTTGCCAAAGAGAAGGACGCCAACCGAGCATTTACAGACGGGTAAACAGCACGTAAACAGGTAATCCATGATAGAGATCAAATTATGTGAGCTTGTGCTCGAATACCCTGAACGTAGTACGCACGTGTTCACCTGGTGTACATACTGATTGTCAGTTTTGTTACAGTCTTCTGTCTCTGACAGCGGCGTACATCCCGCTGTATACTGCTATCAGCGCAGCTGAATAGGCAACGTGGGGGGGACAGGGATACATTTGAGGGTCAATGGGGCATGGCTAAATTCAAAGCTTTCGTTGCGTCGCGTGGAAGCTGCTTTCTGATCTGTTTATATATATTTATTTTCAAAGGTCATGGATTCATGAACTCTGGGTGACACTTTTCCCGATGTCGCTTGCCTTAAAAGATTGCGAGAAAAGAAAGACATTTGATATAAACGTGTGCAAGACCCTACACGTTGAGTTGAAAATATGTATTTTAGAGCAGGATTCCACCTCCCTCCCCACCCTTCTTCTTTCCTTCTTTTTCTTTCTTTCTTTCTTTCTTTATTTCTCTCTTCTCCTTTGTTGTTGTTGTCTGTTGTACTCCAAATGTAAAGATGGTATTGCAGCGCATGCCTAGAGTATGACTGGCCTGTTTTTAGGAGAGGTTGCTCTTGTAAAGCAAAGAAAAATGGATTACGTTGGTACTGCTAGTTGCCCTGGAAAGTGTTGTGCGCTTGCAACCGAGACAGAGGCGCCTCTATATACAACTGCGAAACATGTCACGAAAAAGTTTGTTTGTTTTTTAATAAAAATTTAAAAAAAGCATTTTATTTCTCTCTCTTTTTTTGAAACCCTGCCTCGCAAACGAGCCCACATAGGAAAGAGCGCACGTGACATTCCTCTGGCACATTAGTTCACAGAAAAAAGACTATGACGTTACAAAGTTTTGGGCTCGGTGGGGAGCTTCCCCAGTCTCCTTTCAAAGTGATGGGCTTATCCAGATTATTGCATTCTGGACATTAGCCGACCAGGACTCGTGCTGACGACAGATCTATCAGAAGGAAGAGCACGGATGGCAGGGTTTGCACAATAACTCGCAATAACAGCAGGATTAGACCTTGTCTTGAAAAAAAAAAATCAAAGAACACAGTGATGTGTGACTCGACGGACGTAGATGTTATCAATACCGAACTGAAAACATTTTATGTTCATTTCAGGGAGAAGCAAACCAACAAAAAGACATCAAAGCTAGAACGTTACGCTCGGATACAAGCAGGGGGGGTTCATTTGGACCCACGCAATGACGAGGACTACAGACGAGAATGAACTAGAATCGACACGGACTACAGAAGACAATTAACTCGGATTGACAGAGACTGCCTATGAGAATTGACTGCAGTTGACAGAGACTACAGACGAGAATTTACTAGATTTGGGACAGAGACTATAGACGAGAATAGACCAGAATTGACAGAGACTACACAGACGAGAATAGACTAGAATTGACACGGACTACAGACGAGAATAGACTAGAATTGACACAGATACAAACGAAAATTAACTAGAATTGCAGAGACTACAGACGAGAATAGACTAGAATTGACAGAGTACAGACGAGAATAGACTAGAATTGACAGAGATTACAGACGAGAATTAACTACAATTGACAGAGATTACAGATGAGAATAGACTAGAATTGACAGAGACTACAGACGAGAATTAAACTAGAATTGACAGAGATTACAGATCTATGGGAATAGACTAGAATTGACAGAGACTACAGACAAGAATAGACTAGAATTGACAGAGATTACAGATGAGAATAGACTAGAATTGACAGACTACAGACGAGAATTAACTAGAATGGACACAGACTACAGACGGGAATTGACGAGAGAGGACACAGTCTACAGATGAGCATAAACGAATTGCGCCATGAACTTCCAAAGTAAAACGGGTCGTCGTTATACGAACGCTGACAGAGAAGGACGAAGAGCATTTTCTTTCAACGATAGGCTTTACCTGGCTAGTAGATTGTTAAATTTGACCGGGAACGTCGAGACCTGATGACGCGAGTTGTAAAAAATAGATTATCAGTGCAGATCTAGATGGAAAGCGCTGGGAGTTCGTGCCAGTTTTAACTCGCTAACGATGTGTTGTCTATGCAAATGTCGTCGTGTTGCTTAGTGTAACGACGACGAAATGAAGTGAACCGAATAATTTAATCTGATCACATGTGTCCTACAAAACCGCTGAGATTTATATGGTAATAGAATATGTTCTTATTGTTCACACACACAACACACACACACAACACACACACTGACTGACTGAAAACCATTTACTGTCAGATTAACATAGTGTTGTACTGACATTTTAAAAAGAAAAACCTTAATAAATTAATGAGATAACGAAAATAATACAAATAACATCTGAAAGACATAAAAATCATAAAGGAAAATTAACAGGGAAACATTTAACATTTGTAAGTAACATAATAAAAATCAGAAATTGTAACAATAAAGCAAATTACATCTTAACTGTACTGAAAATCAAAAATCTCTCTCTCTCTCTCTCTCTCTCTCTCTCTCCTCTCTCTCTCTCTTCTCTCTCTCTCTCTATAAACACCACCTCCCACCCCGTCCTCCCCGGCACACACACACACACACACACACACACACACACACACAACACACACACACACACACACACGGGGGGGGGGGGGGGGGGGATGTCGCCTCAACTGACTGAAGTCCTGCGTATCATCTAGCGGAGAATGCCTCCAATAAAAGCATGTCCAAACTATCAATCAGCTGCACAGATAAATCCAGAGTCTGTAGCGTACGTCAGAGAACTGTGGTCTGGTGAGAAGGCCGTGAACGACGAAGAAAAGCGATAGGAGAGTTGGGGGGTATGGAGGCGAGAGGCTGAAGAGGAAGCGGATCTGACGCTTAATTGCAGGAAGGACGCCGCTCTGGGGCGATTAAATTAGAGCGCCCGAGAGGTACTTGGTTTACGGCTAGGACAGCTATACTACTTGCCGGTCTGCCTGGCCCTTATCCCTCGCCATCCCTCCCTGCCCGCTCCCCGTTACCCCTCCCTCCCTCCCTTCATCACCGCCACAGTCCGTCTGCCGCTTGCCAGCCGACTGTTACCTCAGGACTCCCGTCTTTTTCTCCATCCTCCGTTTTGATGTTTGGTTTTTGTTATCTACTTCTTCATTATCTTTGCTGTCTCTTCCTATGTCTTTGTTCTCTCTCTACCCCCCCCCCCCCCTCACCCCCGTCCGTCTCAGTTCTGTTCTTGTCTTTTCTCTCTTCTCTTTCTCTCTCTCTCTCTTCTCTCTTCTCTCTCACTTCTTCTACCTCGTGGTGTGTCGCGTGTGTTCACCCCCTTCGTTCCACATTACCTTACTATCTATCAAAATCATATTTTTTGATATTTTTATAAAATGAAAAAACGTTCAGTTTTGACAATTACTATAGAGTCTGTTCCGTTATGGGGCGGACTGGTGGAACGTGTGTGCAGTAGGGGAGGAGCGGGAGAGAGCGAATATGGTTCGTCTATCCGTTGCCGCTTTCTTGGCCAGGTGGGGGGTTGCAAGGTGCAGATGATGATGGTTACGTGGTTCAGTGGGCTCAAGACACTTACCAGCCTTGCTCGGAGGAACGACCTGAGTAACAGTTGGTGGTCAGTCGGTCAGATGCAACGGAGCACAACAGGCTTGAGGACGATCTTGAAGTTCAGGGTGAAGTGCGTTCTCACAATGTTATAGACTGGCCCTGGTTTTGCTTTAGTTATTTTTATTTTTGCTTTTTTAGAAGAGAGGAGTGTGGAGCGTCTGTTTTCGTCTGTTTTGTTTGTTTTGGAGAAAGCTGCAAAGAACCTTAACAAAACACTTGTATGGATAATTCAAATTCCGTACGGCTTTTAAGGTTCAGTTTCTATCATCTGATTTTTTCTTCTTTTTAATATCGATGTTCCGTTACTGTGCTTCTTATAGATGTTGCAAGTCCTCCTGTTGTCTTTTGCCGGCTGTTGGTTGAGTGCTGGGAGGATGCCCAGGGTATGTAGTTCTTACACGCACTGATGGAGTGAACAGGAAGGGCCCGGGAGAAGGGGGGGGGGGGGGAGGGCGGAGGAGGGAGTGCTCTTTGGTAATAGCATCCTTTGGCTTTAAACAGATGTGTAATTTATGGTCTGCTATAATTACAAAGATGACTTTAGTCCCATGCATAGGTCTACGAAACGATTCGGTTTGCGAGAGTAGGAATTGTGTTACACACACACAACCACCCAACGCCCACGAGAGAGAGAGCGAGAGAGAGAGAAGAGACGGAGATGGGGATGCAGGAGACGGAGAGGCGGAGATGATCGAACGTGCTTTAGTCTCTCGGACAACTTGATAAAATCTGCAATGTACGTATATACAGGGCGACCAAACTATTCTTAGCTTACATAATCCCCCGACCACCACCACACAAACCAACACAACAAACACACAACACATCAAGTGTCTCTTTATGTGATTGAACGGGGGGGGGGGGGGGGGGGGGGGAGTGGGAGCAAGACACAGAGCCCCGAGGCTAATATTTTAGAACAATAAGAAAAAAGTCAGTGTTAAAATATTGATCGTTTTTTTGTTTTATGTTTAGAACTGACATTTTATTTTTCGTATTATAAAAAAGAAATCGTCTGTATGTCTGTCCGCCTGCCTCCCCACCCCCCCCCCCCTCACCCCCCCCCCCTCTCTCTCTCTCTCTCTCTCTCTCTCTCTTCTCTCTCTCTCTTCTCTTCTCTCTCTCTCTCTCGGTGCTTTGGTTCATCGTGTTCACTGTCGGAACACTTTCTCTGTACAGTCATCGTCGGTCCTGAAATGTCACAGGTCCCGAGTCTTGGGATCACCAGATCGGAAGTATAATGTACACACATATCTCTCTCTCTCTCTCTCTCTTCTCTCTCTCTATCTCTCTTCTCTCCTTCATGGCAATTGATCTCATTGTGATTCACTGTCAGTGCACTCACTCCGTCACAATCACAGTGTCTTCAGTGTTGATTACGTACAGTGCTTTACGACTCTTTAGGTGATCAACTGTTCAAGTCTCTTCTCTCTCTCTCTCTCTCTCTCTCTTCTCTCTCTCTCTCTGTGTGAGTGTGTGTGTGTTGTGTGTGTGTGTGTGGCTTTCTGTGTCTGTTTTTATTGTCTCTGTCCGCCTCCCCCTCTCCACTCCTCTCCCGATTTCACTTCGTCCGACAGTTTACATTATTGCGTACGACACGTGTGTGTGTGTCGTGTAGTGTGTTGATTGTGTGTGTGAGAGAGAGAGAGAAGAGAGAGAGAGAGGAGAGAGAGAAGAGACGAGAGAGAGAGAGAGAGAGGTGTGTGTGTGGTGTGTGTATGGAAAGGCCACGATAAAAATTCATCCATGCGTTTTGAAGCGGCACGATCGACTAGGCCATACTTTCAGCATCTGAGTGGATCGAGCAGGGGAGGTGGGGGAAATTGGGAAAGGGCGGTTGTGGACCCGCGTAGAAACAGTTGGAGAGAAGAAGGGGGGGGGGGGGGGGGGGGGTAAGGAGGATTAGCGGTTTTGTCCTTGTGTGGGCTGTTGCACCGCTGCGTTGCTGATCCGTTTCATCTCCTTGACCGAGCTGTTCCAGTGTCATTGTGGGACTCCCCTTCCCACCTCCCCCCGACCTCCGCCCCCGGCCTTCATCCTCAACGTCCCATCATTAAATTCATCACGCCATCCCCCCACACCCCCGCTTATTCGTTCTCTGTCGTCTGTTGTCTGTCTGTGTGTCTGTCTGTTAGGTGTCTGTCGCTCTCTCTTTCTCTCTCAGTCTCTGTTCTGGTCAGTCTGTCTCACTCTTCTCTTGTCTTCTGTTTTTCTTTCTTCTCTCAAACATAACAAGCACCGACGGAAAACGACAGAAAAAGGAAGTGCGGCGAGAGATTTAGATTCGTATGTACCTCTCTACTAGTACTAAACCTATAATTTGTCATTATGACAAGCGCGTTCGCAGTCGCAGTTATACTTTTGTTTCAACAAGCATAAATGTTGGCAGCTGTTAAATATCCACTACCAAGACTAGATTTACGCAGAATGGTTCAGTGCACTTGCTCCACCGCCATCCACTTGTTTTTGTCAAATATGTTCTTTCCTAGCTTTCCATTTGTTTGTTCATGCTGATATTTCTGTCTCTTGACTTTGTATGAACATAACCAGGATGTTCGACCCTCCTAACTGCCGAGGTCTGTACCGAATGAATAAAGTATTTAGAATTTCTTCTCTCTCTCTTTCTCTCTCTCTCTTTCTCTTCTCTCTGTCTCGGTTCTAACGGCTTCCTTAGCGACGGGCATTACAACGTCAAAGCGTTCTTTCATTCCTCCCTTCTCTCCCTATCTCCCTCTTCCCCCCTCTCACTCTCTTCTCTCTCTCTCTCTCTCTCTCTCTCTCTCTTCTATCTCAGTCTCCCCATACTAGAATATGTTGTCCGACAATAACACTGTAGAGTCAGTAAGCGAGCTCGGCAAATGCAAGAGGGGAGCTTGAGATGCACTAGTCAGCGTGAGAGGCGCCACCACTGAGCGAGGAGCAAAAAGTGGTAATTGTTTTTTTACAGCCTCGCAGTTTGTTTGCGAACGATTAAAAGGGGTGGAAGACGAAAAGGGATAGGGGTGAGGATGTGACTCTCATAGTTTGGTAATTCTAACCTTTGACCTTGGCTGGGTAAGGGTCGGGTTTAGGTGCGATACGAAGGCTCGCTGACGACCCCCGGGCAATGGTTGTTTAATTGGGCGGGTTCAGATGGAGGGTTTACAGCATCGGGCGTGGTAGCGAATTTCTGGGGGCGTTCGGTGGAAGTGGAATCATTGTTGTTGGTGTGAGCGCTCTCTCTCTCTCTTTCTTTCTTCTCTCTCTTAATCTCACACACACACACACACACACGCCACGGCAGACACACACAACACACACAACACACACAACCCCCACCCACACAACCCCGCCCGGCAGCACCGCACACACACACAACGCACACACACAACACAAACAACACACACACACACACCCACACGTGCGCGACATGCGCCCTTCCAACGGGACGTTTTGTCAAATCTTACAGGTGATCGTACTGGCAGGTCAGTCAGTTGTGGTGGTCTCTGCAATATGTTCATGTGCTGGACGGTGGTACAACCTTAGTCGTATATTACTGTATTAATATAACTGGGCGAGAGGTGAATTAGTTGTCGCCTTACTGTATAATATACTGGGCGAGTGGTTACAACCTTTAGTCGACGTAATCTGGATAATATACGGGGCGAGTGGGCACAACCCTTGTCGTGCATACTGTATAATATACTCGGGCGCGAGTGGTACAACCCCTTTGTCGTGGCATTACTGTATAATATACTGGGACGAGTGGGTACAACCCTTTTCGAGTCGTGGCATTACTGTATCTATACTGGCGAGTGGTCCATTTTGTCGTGGCAATTACTGTATAATCTAAGGCGAGTTGTTAAACCCTTTGTCGTGGCATAACTGTTATATATGGCGAGTGGTCCACCCCTTTGTCGTGGCAGTACTGTATATATACTGGACGAGTGTAAACAACCCTTTGTCGTGCAATACTGTATAATATATGGACGATTGGTAAAAACCCTTTGTCGTCTTGCACAGTGCAGGAGTGGGAGGGGGGGGGTGGGGGTCATTTTGAACACAACACTCCATTAGATTTGAATGACAAGCCCTTAAGAACTACGCGTTGAGTGCCTCCCATTTTGATGAGCCCTGGGGATGCAAGCGTCCACTAACCTTCGCCGATCCTCGCTGTAAAGGCAGGGACCCCTATTCTTGCCCGGAGACACTCGCCATGACAGGCAGGGAGAGGAAGGGGAGGAGTGGTGAAAAGAAAAAGAGGAAAGAATAGAAGGGACGGGATGGAGAGCGAGAGAGATGGGGGTGGATGGGTAAGGAAGGTAGGGGGGGGGGGTGGGGGGGGGGGTCAGTATTGCAGTGGCATCTTCCATCCAATCCCTCGATTTGAACTGCGGATCGGAGGATCGCTGGGCGCGGGGGGTTATATATAGACCCGTTTCACGTGACTTTTGCCAACCCACCTCTCTCTTTTCATGGTGTACTTGGTGTCGAAGATGGAAGCCCTGTCGATGTTGTTGCGTTTCATAGGTCAAACTCGCAAGAGACTTTCTTTTTTCCCTGGGGATTATTGATGTGGCGTTTTGATTTTGTTTGTTTGCTTGCTTTAATTGATATGATTTTTAACTGAATAAAATGCGTGATTTGTGTGTGCTCGATGTCGAACGGAGGTTTAAACTTGCGTCCGCTTTTGCATTCTCATTCGACGTGCGATTGCAGTGCTTTTACTCAGTAAGTAAAGCTGTTACTGCGTATAAGCCTGCTAAACATTTAAAAGTACACTGCCTCGTATACTTATGCGTTTTGCAGTTTCTCTGTGTTGTATGTGACGCAGTTAATTGGTGTGATTAATAGAATCCAAACAATGACGATGGTAGTGATGGCCTAGATACAAAACAAATAGATTTCAAACATTGTATATCTTTACATTTCGACAGATGCCGGATGGATTTATCGGGATCTTATGTGTTTGGTGAGTGGGGTTTTTTGTTTTGTTGTTGATTTTTTGGTTTGTTTTAATGGACCGTCGAGTTGACAATGCAAATTTCAGGTGGACAAAATGACCACCTTTGCTGTTCATCTTTCTGTGTGGCACAGAGTCTTAAGGTATCCATCCCATCCCTTCATTCCGTGGTCAAAGTTGCGAATCGTGTTCAGACGGTTGTCCTCGGCACATGTTTGAAACATTGGCAGGTATTTGATGTGCTAGAAAATTAATTCTGACTGAAAATGAAAAAAAAAATTGCCATTCAAATTTTGGAAACAAAAATAGCGTTCACCCCCCCTCCCCCAAGCTCTTTTAGCGAAATGAAGTCAACAGATGATAAAAAATGGAGGGGGGGGGGGTGGGGTAACGGGAGGAGGGACGTGGGGCGGCGAGCGCCTATCAAGCTCAGCGCTGTGGGAAGCATTCTTTCACTGACGGAGAACGTGCAGTTAGCGCCGTGCCGCGTGACTGCCGTCATCACGTGTTCAAACCCACTCACAACACGAGGGTCGAAAGTTCCATTCATTGTCCATGTGGGGGTAATGACAGTGAAGAAGGGGGAGTTGACTAATCGGGGGGGGGGGGGGGGGGGAGGGTGGGGTGTTCTCTGATTAACGGGTTTAGAGGTTGGTTCCTTAACGCTGTTCGGAGGCGATAGTCGTGAAGTGAAGGTGGATCGAGTGCGATCGTCATGAAGTCAAGGTGACATGCATCAACTTCAGCGGTGTGGCACGGGCGTTGAATTGATGGGGACAGGTGAGTGTACGTGTGGATCACAGGTAACACCTGTTCATTGATTCCTTGCGATTGGTTCAGTATGGGAAACGTAGCGTGCGTTTAGAACGTGTCCGTCCGTTGCGGCGCATTCACTCTTTCGGGGTCTAATGGCTGTTCACGTGGTTTGTCGCACAGAATTTAGGTTGCAGTCAGCACGGGCTCTGCCTGTTTTCTTATACCCGAACTTTAATTGAGTCTTTTTCCCCCATCGCCTTGTCACCCCCCCACCCCCCCCTCCACCCCCAATTCCCCCTGTCAAAATCTTCTGACTCCTGCCTTTATTTTTTTGTTTTTATTTGTATGTTTTTTTTTGTTGTTTGTTTGCTCGTCTTGTTTCGAAAGGGATCAGTGTGGGACTTCCTGGTTTCGTTTACACCAGGTTTGTTGTGTGTGTGTACTTTTACCTTTCTTGCTTGAGAACTGAGGGCAACAGCCAGGACACAAGGAGATAGAAGAGACGCATGGTGAAGTACACAGGTCATGCACCGAACTCTTCTCACATGCAGCCGCAGCACACACACAAACACCCACACAACACACACACCACACCACCGCCACGTACAGACGCGCGTGGTTTGTATATCTGTTCGCTCTTTCTCTCTCTCCTTCTCTCTCTCTCTCTCTTACTCTCTCTCTCTGTCTCTCTCTTTCTCTCTCTCTTTCGTTCTTCTTCTCTCTCTCTCTCTCTTTTCTTTGTTCGTGCATAAAAGGCCGTTAAAGGGAAGGGAGAGTAGAACTGCGGACGGCCGTAACCCCGGTTTGAGGAGTTGCTGTTTTGGGTGGCGTGGGGTGCGGGGTGGGGGGGAATTGATTGAACGTAATATTTTAAGTTTTTTGATTTCAGCCTCTGGAGCATCAAGAAAATTTTTAGTAAAATGGAAAGAAAACATGGGATACAAGATAGAAGTGAAACAGAAATACTTGTTTAACTTATTCTCTGTCTTTTTAGTGCATATTATGTATGGTCGGAATGTGATTCGCGAATTCTGTCCAGCTTCTCGTGATTGGTAGCTAGACAACGTTGGTATTGACTTTGGTCCGGTGTGAAAGGGAGGTGGAGTTTGAAGTGATGTTGCTGACGACGATCGGAGAGGATCTGTCTGTTGTCTGTCCTGTCTGTCTGTCTCTCTCTCTCTCTCTCTCTCTTCTCTTTCTCTCTTTCTTCTCTCTTCTCTCTTCGCTCATCTGTCTCTCTCTCCTCTCTCTCTCTTCATCTCTAACACACACAAACACCCCCCCCAACCAACATTTAAAAAAAAAAAAAAAGGCTTTTTATTTCCGTAAAGCAGCTTCATGTCAGGCGCTTTACAACTTCTGGAAACATAGCAGAAGATCAGTTAGGATTCCATAGATGATTGGTGGAAAGGGTTGGCATGCAGAGACGAACGACAGAGGCACAGCGATCTTTGTTGATAGAGTTTTTTCGTCGATGGAGAGATAAGACAGCTCGGCGCTCGAAAAAATGCCAAATAACATTATTGAAACATAGAAAGGGGTTCTGCCGAGATGTCGAAACAGCTGGGGGGTTTAAGTGAGGGTAAGGATAGGATTTGGTTAGGTAGTAAACAGGGTTTGGGGTCGAGTTGAGGGGTCAGTGGTACAGGGTTGGGTTAGGGTCAAGCGACAGTCAGTCCATAGGAAAGCACGCCGCATCTTTATCTCTAGTGAATACGTTCCAGGCAGAGGGAGGGGGACTGTTGTGAGCGAGCTGTGGGACGTGCGACGGCCCGCGCTGGGGCAGGAAAGTGGGGTGGTGACGTGATGATGGATAAGGAGGGGGGGGGGGGGGGGGGGGGGAAGCGGTGTGCGAGGGTTGAGTCAATCATCATGCGTTTCTCACGCGGGTCTTTGCCCCTCCCCTCCGGGGTTGGGGGGGGGGGGGGGGGGGGTGGGACGATCTGGAGGGCCCGTTCTCATGGACTCGTGCATCTCACCCACGTGAATGTGCGCGGGGGAGGGGGGAGGATGGAATTGGGGGGGGGGGGGAACGGGGAAGGGGGGGGGGGGGGGGGGAAGGAAAAAGAGGAGAGGAAACAATGGGGGGGGGGGGGCGAGGGGGGCGGAAGAGGAGAGAGGAAACAAATGGGGGGGGGGGGAGGATTGAGTACATCCTTTCGGTGGGGGAACAAAACTTTTACCACAGAAGTAAAGGTAACGAAGTGGGGGTTTTTTCTCTTGGTGTTGAAAATTGTTTACGACACTGTTTTCATTGCTTTCTCCCTCTGTTACTTCTCTCTGTTGCTGTACCCCCTGATCACTTTTTCTTTTTTTATTATATTTTAACGCGTTCCTCGCTCTTCTCTTTTTCACTATTCTTTCTCTCTTCTTTCAGCTCGCGACTCCGTTCTGGAGTCTCCATCCAGTGGTTGGTCCTCCCTCGTATCCTAGGCGTTCGATGTTTGGTAGATTTGTATCTATCAGACCTCCCTCCAAAGGTGAAATATCCCGTCACATTCACGTGTTATAGCTGACTTCACGGAGTAAGGGGGACGCTTTAAGATGGCATCGTGACATCCACCGTCATGACAGTAGGAAAGGCAAGGGAGAAGAAGACGAAACCTTGGGCACGCTGAACTTGTTACTCACGTTGTGTTCGCTCTGTGTAGTTTTGAGAGGAGGATTTCTCGGGGTTAGTCGATAGGACAACAGCGCTCGGGTTACAGAGGGGATATTGAACGGTGTGGCGTCGCGTGGTTTCTACGCAGTAACTAGTCATAACTGCAGTGTGCTTGCATCATTTGAACGAAAATGAGTTGATTTTACTGGTCGTTGTAATACGTGTTGTGTGTGTGTGTTGTGTGTGTGTGGTGTAGTGTGTGTGTGTGTGTTGTGCGTGCGTGCGCTGTGCGCGCGTGGCGTGCGGCGCTCGTGTGTGTGCATGAGAACAAGAAAAGAGAAGAGGGGGGATGTGGAGGTGGGGGGGGGGAGGGGGCGAGTTAGCAGGTGGAGGCAGAGGGGGATGAAGGGGGGAGCGCGGTTTTTGTAGCATTCGTTTGTTTTTAATAACGGATACAATGGTTGCGCGGAGAGTGTCGCGCTAGACGAGGGAGGGGGGGTGGGGGGCACCACAGAAGGAGGAAAGTTTCATGTGTGTGATTTTGATGGAAGGAAACGGAAGGGAGGAAGGTACCCCGAACACCCTGTGTGCTTGTTTGATAAACACTTAGACCTTCCGCCTAATAGGGCGTCATTCTCTAACCATTCACGACAGGGAAGGTACTGGAGGAACGGGGGGGGGGGGGGGGGGGGGAGAAGATTATTGACGCAAACTCTGGAATTAGGGGGGGGGGTGGGGGGGGGGGGGGGGGGAGAGGGACATTCCCGATAACGGTGTTAGAGAGAGAGGATTACCGAGCAGCACTATATAGGAGAGAGAGGAGAGATACCTGACGTAACTGTAGGGGGGGGGGGGGGGGGCGGCGCGAGAGAGAGGAGAGAGCGAGATCACAGACGGCACATAAGCTGTTATAGACGGACAAATGCATGACACAGTTGACTCGTTTGTTTTTTGGTTATGTTGTGTGATATTTGTTTTTTTCTTTTGTTTTGTGTTGTATTTTTTTGTTTTTGTTTATTGTATTGGTCTTGGTGTGTGTTTCAGGTCAGGACATCGCGGGAGTATAGCGCAGAACGTGAACGGAAAAGATTGGACGTGCGGCAGGCGGCGCCGGTTTGGTGGCATTGACATTGGACTAGCTTTTTTTTTTGTGGTGTGACTGAGTGTGTTAGAGAGAGGAGTAGTTGTATTGATGTCACATGAGGACTAGTACTACCAGCGATACTAGACGAGAGTACGGTGTTCAGAAGATGGGCTGCGTCCTGGTCTTGGTGTGTCTTCCTGCATCCTGGTCGTTCTCGGTGCTGCGTTCTGCCAGACCAGCACCAACAAAGGTAGTAAGTCCCTGGTCTGCTGCTGCCTGCCTGTGCTTGCCTGCTGTTACTCGCTGGTTTCTGGGTGGCCGTAAGAAAATGTGTCTTTTTCTCCTTTCTTGCTGTTTTTTCTTCGTTTTTTTTCTTTCTTTTGTTGTTTGTGTGTTGTGGTGTGTGTGTGTGTTTTTTCATTGTTTTGATCTTTTCCACACAGTTTCTTTCCATTTAATTTTTTGGGCGGCTGTTGTTTACTGTGTTTTCATAGTTTAGCACTCCTTCTCAATCAACAGATCTTTTTTTTTTCGTCTGTATTCACTTTTGTCATTTGTGTTGTTCTTTTTTTACTCTCTCTCCTCCGTGATTTGTTGTAGACAAACATATCAGATACAATCTTATCTTCGTTTGAGGGAGTTATCTGGGCAAAGCCAGGCAAACAGCATGTGTTTAGACTATAGGAGTGGTCACGAGTATGTTAAACAGGTTGAGGAGGCGTGAAGCACAAACCACGATCTGATAAAATCGCACGAGGGCAAGGTTACAAGCTGTGCTCCTTTGTTTATAGTATGGGGCGGCGGTTATAGTCCAACACTCTATTGAGACTGTAGAAATTTTTCGGTGACATGGTTGTTGTTGTTTATTTTGTTATACTGATCTATCCACTGGTTCTTTCTCCGACTTTGTTAACCTGTGAACATGCAATGTTTCTATCAAGTTGCCCCCCCCCCCCCCCCCCCCCCCCCCTCCCCCCCCCCCCCCCCCCCCCCCCCCCCCCCCGACCCCCCCCCCAATCTTCTTCTCTCTCTCACTCTCTTCCTTTCTCTTGATAATTCGTTAGGCTGTAAATCTCTAAATCTCTTGATTATTGTTCTGTCTTTCAGTCAATCGCGCTGCGCTGTAATTCGCACTCATTGTCAAACCCTCCTGTCATTTATCATACTATCACATTGTTTTCACCACTCTTCAGTCATCATCATGTCATCATTGACTGACATTTCATTGACTCGCTTCAGTCATTAACTGATTTGTCCTTCTTTCATCGTCAGTCGTTCCTTCTTTCTTTTTTCTCTTCTCTCTCTCTTTCTTCTCTCTCAGTGTGTGTGTCTTGTCCGTGTCTTTGTCTCGTTGTTGTCTCTTTTTCTCTTCTCGCTCTCTCTCTCTCTCTTCTCTTTCTCTCTCTCTCTCTTCTCTCTCTCTCTCGCTGGCTATTCTCTGTCTTCTCCCACACGCAGTTAATATATTTACTTCGACAGCATTCACTCTGTTATTTACTCTGTCTCTCATTACTCTATCAATCCCTTCTCTTTGTGTCGTTCATTCATTATCTGTCATTCACATTTACCTCTTCTCATTCACTCTTCTTAATCTCACTTTTGTCTGTTCGTTCATTCAACTCACACTCTGTCATTCACATTCACTCTCTCTCTTCTCTGTCTCGCTCATTACTTTTTATAATCTCTCTTTGTGTCGTTGCATTCACTCACACTCTGTCCTTCAACATTTACTCGTCTCATTCATTTCTCTGTCAATCCTTACTCTGTGTGTCGTTATTCACTCACACTCTGTTATTCACTTGTTATTTGCTTACTGCAAGAGGATGGAACTCGCAGACGGATAACAAAAACTATTTAAATCCGCCCCCCCAAATCTGAAGGGTTTTTACATGTTCCAGAGGCGGCCACTCGTTTTTACCCATTTTATCTTTTAAAAGGCGAAGGAGCTCCGTGGTGTATTCCATGTCATGTTCCACTCACAGTGAAACCTATTTTTTAGATTGTTGGAATTGCACGATGTGAGACATAAACACTTTGCAGCAGACCCCATGAAAACGTGTTCAGAGATGCCCCACCTGAGTGATATTTGAGTTTTGAAAGAGATTAACGTTTTTCATTGATCTAAGATTTTACGGAAGAAAGATTTTAACGAAGTTACTGGTACGTTTTTAAAAGGTTTGTTTTAAAAGAGATGCGTGAAAGGTGTTTCTCTCTCTCTCTCTCTCTCTCTCTCTCTCTCTCTCTCTCTCTCTCTCTCTCTCTCTCTCTCTCTCTTTTTTTTTTTTTTTTGATTTGTGAGTTGATTTTAACGTGGTGACAGCCATGTATGGCCTTTGCGGTGGGCTGAGCAATAAGCTACCTTACCTTACCTTACTTACCTTCCCTTACCTTACCTTACTTCACAGTCAGTCACTCGCTTCTGTGACAGTCATTACTCTCTGTGTTTCTTCACTGAGCTCTCCCCCTGTCACTGTCACCCGTCTGCCCCCGGGTACGGCCCAAAGTTTGCCGCCGACCAGTTTGCCGCCGTGCCACCGTCCCGACTTTTATGCGTGCCAGATTCCCGCGTCCCAGATTGCCGCCTGCAGGGGTGCTACGAAGTCTCACCGTGCCAGTTTGTCGACCGCTTCCGCGTTGCTTAGTCCCTTGTGTCGTAAAACAGTCTTGAGTTTTCGTTCACTATTTTAAATAGTGAATATTTTGTTTACAAGTGTTTTGGTTGAGAAGTGTTGTGTTGTGCAATGGCGGATCCAGTGCCCACTGAAATTTAAGAAAAGGGTTCGCGGGTTTAACCTGTTGACGGGTGGGTTTTCATTTTCGAGCCAAACGCCGTCGTGATGGAGTGCATTTATGGCGCTGCACTCAGAGGACTTGCCCCGGCAGAGTCCACACGGAAGGTAAAATCAATTTTATGATTTGGTCCCAAATACTGTTACTCTAAAGAACAGCAGAACATAATTATTCAACACACACAATTACCTTGATCAAAAACACGGGCACATGTGTGTGTGGTTGTGTGTGTGTGTGTGTGTGTGTGTGTGTGTGTGTGTGGTTACATGTAAACTTTTTCCCAACGGATCTGTATTTTCAAGAAGACTAGGGAAAAAACCCCTTAACTTTAGACCATTAAAACCGTTAATTTTAATTTTCAGCCAATTTTGATGAAATTTGTGAAGAGCCCCTTTTTCCCTTTGAATCTCACTGTTGTACTTTTCAATAAGTTAAACTTTTTGACTTATACCGGATGATTTCATGCACTGTCACGTTTATATCTACACCCGGTAATTCCTTTATGTACGTTGTGTGTGTGGGGGAAGAGGGAGAGCTACGCTTTAGTTCACAACTCGGACAACCAAAATTTCATGCCCCAGACATCGAACAAGTCGCAAAGCGAAGTGAAGTCAGATCTATGCAAATTTGCTGCCGAAATCCACTCGAAGTCTGGGTCAGGTCTACAGGGCCTACGTTACTTCTGATGCCGCCCTCAACGAGATGACGACGACTTCCTGGTTCCGGCCCTTTCATCATGCAAGTCGCAGATGAATCGGGCCCGAAGGAGAACCCTGCAGCTCTGCCCCAGGCTCGAGCTGATGTCCACTTGAAGGGGAGTGGTCCAGAACCAAACGGGGAGATGCTTTGTTGTGCACCTAGATGAGGAGATGGTCATATTCAGCACCACTGAAAACCTGGAGCGCCTAGCTGGCTCGGACACCATTTTTATTGACGGCACTTTTAAAATTGCCCCCCGCATTTATTGTCAAATGTACAGTTTCCATGTCTTGTTTCTGGCTTCTTCATCCCCCTTGTATATGCCTTTTACAGACAAAACCAGGAATACGTATTACCGAAAGTTTGAAATTCTGAAAGGAAGCATGGCAAGACTTAACTACAATGGAATCCCGCAGTTAATGACGATTTTGAACGGCTTTGATAGCGGGGGTTTGCGTTTGCAGTTCCCAGGCAGTGCAATGAGGGATGCAATTTCCATTTTGCACAAGCCATCTGGCGTCAGGTGCAGCACCTGGGATGACCCAGGACTACAGGGAAACTCCAGAAGTTCGTCGCGTCATCAGGAGTTGATGGTATTGGCCACGTCCCAGTTGCTCATGTTGCCGTTATGTTTTCCCCACCTTGTCCAACATGAACGGAGCAGCAGCAGTTCCCGAATACTGAATTATTTTCAGAGAAACCTGGTTGGACGGGCAGTTTCCCGCGCGGAATGTGGAATGTCCATGGGAGTGAAACTTGCACAAATAACAGCTCGAATCTGGCATCACAAGATGAACGCTGCCTCGGCAAAGCCCACCCTAATGTGTTTGAGTTAAATTAAATGTTGAAAGACGAACAAGGGAAATTGACCAGGTCACAACAGCAAATGCTGTCCCAGGACAACATCCCGCTCCTCCTCGTCGGAGATACAGAGAAGAAGGGAGGCGATCAAGCAGCTTGAAAAAGAGCTGGCCACTGGCGCCAGAAACCTTGACGAATATCTTGCTGGAATGCGCCGAACATGGGCTGCGGTTCTTCTAAGAAATGATTTGGACTGCGCAGAGAGAGAGAGAGAGAGATGTACATGTAATGATGTATCCCAAAGATGAAATAAACGAAATGCATGTTCACTGACGTTGTTTCAGAGTGAGAGGAAAAAGGGAAGGGGGGGGGGGGGGGGGGGGGGGGGCTTTGGAGGGGTCGAGGTAAAGTACAAAAATGGGAAAGGCCTGGTGGCACGAGGCAAAGGGGCACGCGGCAAAGTGGCACGGGCGGCAAAGTGGCACAAGGCAAAATGGCACGCGGCAAAGTGGGGACGCGGCCAATCTGGCACGCGGCCAAACTGGATGTTCCCTGTCCCCCATGTACTTGTTTTGGGCTGTTTGGGTTGGGTGATCGGACGGTGACTCTGTCTGTCTCTCTCTCTCTCTCTCTCTCTTCTCTCTCTCTCTTCTCTCTCTCTCTCTCTCTCTCTCTCTCTCTCTCTTCTCTCTTTTCCGCTCCCAGGCCCACCATATGAAAAGAAATAATTTTGGGGCCCAAAAACACTTGCTATACTTGTCATACACTACGACCCCGGACAACACACTCACGGTTTTTGGGGTAATATGCCTGTGTAACGGAGTTGTGCAATAGCACGTTTGAAATGAAAAAGTTTGTGTCAATTATCTGTTAGCTGCCATCACTTTTCACACCCAAAGCACCATGCATGTACGCATCCATGGTGGGGCGCGCGCCTAACTGACACGAGCACACACACAGGGAAAACGCACGCGCGCGCGCGCGCGCACGCACCCCACGCACGCACGCACGCACACACACACAACACCACACACAACACACACACACACACACACACCACACACACACACACACGCACGCTTACTTTAAAGCTTTTGATAAGATCATGACAATACATAAAAGCTAATGAATCCTTTATGAATTCAATTGAACTTCTTATCTGATCAAAAAGCTGTGAACGTCTTATCTGATCAAAAGCTTCCTGGAGGCGTAAATATCTGACGTATCGGTTTATCGGTGAGCACGGAGCGGCCGGGGAGGGGGG
>JAFLJL010014186.1:47500-63049 GCA_018398815.1 Conus ventricosus | reverse complement strand
AAGCATCTCCCGGGGGCAACCCGACTGCATGGAGAGCATGGACTGTCGTTCCTGACAAATCGCTTCGCGTTATCTCATGTGAGGGGAGAATGAAGTCTGGGCGTGTCGGGACGCAACCCAACTGCTGCGTGTTTGAAGCCGTAGATGGGGAGGGGGCAGCCCTGATGGTTTCGGGGGCATTCAGTCATGACAAACCGGACACCTCTGTATTTTTTTGACAACCATGTGAATCCCAAACACTACCAGCAGTGCTGCAGAACCACGTCGTCCCCATGTTGGCCAGCACCCGGAGCTGCAGTTCTTTCAGCATGATAATGCACGACCCCACACCGCAAGAGCAACCGCTGCTTTTTCCCCCTCCAGTCGAACAACATTGCCGGTTGCCCTGGCCATCTCTGTCCCCTGACATGGCTCCCATTGAACACGTCTGGGATGGCTGGGGCGTCTTGTGGCCCTGGAAGACGTCCACAACTCTCGATCATTTGAGGCGCGCACGACCGAGGAGTGGGATGGACTGCCACAGGCGTTCTTGCACAACCTTGTCTACTCCATGAGGAGGCGCTCCAGCGTGCATCGGGGCAAATGGCGGACACACTCGGTATTAAGCTCGCGGACGGACATGCTCGTCGTGGTGTACTTTTTGACAGGACCCTAGTGAAGTCAACAGCTAATTTCAGATGAATTCGGCCATTCTTGTCAAAACAGACATTTTGGTTTAATTGAAAAATGGATGCGTAATCAAATATGCTTACTTTCATTAAATAATTCTGTACTACCAACGTTTTCTGGTCTTTTGGGAACGGTGCGTTTTTAATGTTTGTTCATATAATATAAAATATATAATATATATATATATAATATTATATTATATATATATAATATATATAAATATATATATATATTATATATATATATATATGTTGTGTGTGTGTGTGTGGTGTGTGTGTGTGTGTGTGTGTGTGTTTTGTGTGGTTTTGTGTGTTCCTAAATACCTCCTGCCCTCTTTTCCCTTCTGACAGACTTAGTCTGTGAGTCACATAAAAACTCAAGCATTCGACAGAATCTGTCGAAATGCTTGAGTTTTTATTTGACTCTCTCTCTCTCTCTCTCTCTCTCCTCTCCTCTCATCTCTCTCTTCTCCCCTCCTCTCCTCTCTCTCTTCCCCTCCTCTTCTCTCTCTCTCCTCTCTCTCTCTCTCGCTTCTTAATGTAAAGCATTGAATCAGTTTTTGAACGTGTAAAATATCGGATGATTTCCAGATGCACCCTTTCACGAGGGGCAATCGCCTATTGTGAATTGTGAAAATATCCGTAATCTCTCTCTCCTCTCACTCTCTCTCTCCTCTCTCTCTCTTTTCCCCTCTCCCCTCTCTTCTCTTTTCTCTCTTTTTACATCCCCACCCCATCTTCCCGCTACCATCGCCGCCTGCGCTCTCCACTCTTTCCTCCCCACTGATTTGTGCGTAGACCCCCCCCCCCCGTCCCACGCCACGCAGTTTCTCAGGGAGAACGCCCACAGACTTAAATCATTTATAGCTCCGTGGGAGACGCCAGTACCGAGTCAGAAATACGTCTCAGTTTAAAAAGGAGGCGTCTCGAGAGGAATGCCGGAATGAGTCTTGAAAACACAGGCATTTAGGGGCCCCAGCCAGTGCACAGCTGTAAAGGCTGACCCGCCAAACCCTCCCCGCCCCACCTGTAAGCATGGAACTTTGGGCTTCCTGCTGGCGTCGGTTGCAGCTGAGCAGCATGCAGGATCATTGTTGTTTTTTGTTTGTTTGGGTTTTGGGTTTGGGTGTTTTTTTTTTTTTTTTTTTTTTTTTTTTTTTTAACCGGGGCCATCAAAACCAACACTCGAGCATGTTGGCAGGCTGATAGTCGCTGAAAGGGGAACGCAGTCACACACACACACACACACACACACACACACACACACACACACAACACACACACACCCACACACACACACACACACACACACACACACACACACACACACACACGCACGCGCGCGCCCGCCGTACACGCACGCACGCACGCAACCACGCACGCACGCACACACGCCACACACACACACACACACACACACCCCACACACACACACACACACACACACACACACCACACACACACACAGAGAAAGAGAGAGCGAAAGACAGAGGAGAAGAGAGAGAGAGAGAGAGAGAGAGAGAGAGAGAGAGAGAGAAAGAAGAGAGAGAGAGAGAAGAGAGAGAAGAAGTACTTTTATGGCTTGAAATTGGAAAACTAGTAGGACAATGTGAAGCAACAAAAAATGAAGAGGTGGATTTGGCCTTACGACAAAGAAAAAAAGAAAATCACCGCCTAGGTGCTCCATTTATTCGATAACTGATGCCACAAAAAAAAAAGCAACATTCAATTGCGTACTACACGCGCGCGCGCGCGCGCGCGCGCGCCGGCGCCGTGTGTGTGTTTTGTGTGTGTGTGTGTGTGTTTTGTGTGTGTGTGGGGTGTGTGGGTGTGTGTGTGTGTGGAGAGAGAGAGAGAGAGAGAGAGAGAGAGAGAGAGAGAGAGAGAGAGAGAGAAAAGAGAGAGAGAGAGAGAGAGAGAGAGAGAGAGAGAGAATGTGTGTGTGTGGAAGGATACGATAAAAATTCATCCATGCGTTGAAAGCGGTACTGTCGACTTAGGGCAATAGGCCTACTTTCAGCACTCTTGAGAGGATCGAGAAGGGGAGGTGGGGAAAACTGGGAAAAGCGGTGTGGAAACCCGGCGTTGTAACAGTTGGAGAAGAAGAGAGGGAGGGGACAGCTTCATCGAGTGATAATTCCCGTTAGTTTCCTCCTCCTTACAAACCCCCTCGTTTTAAAAGCGCGGGGGCGTCGGGTGTTCGGCAATCTGGTACGCGGCAAACTGGCATGTCCCCGTACTGGTTTACTTTCCATTGTAGTTCGTGTAACCGAACTTCTTTTGAAACTTTTCTCAGCAATATCCAGAAACTGTCGCTGAGAACAAAATTGAATTTTTTTTTGCCAGACTTCATAAGCAAAGCGTGAGGTTTTAGATTGATTTCATCTCCCGCTTTAATAATGCCTTTATTTTCTTTGGTTTTACATTAAACTCACTTGCAATACAGGATTCCACACGGATGTTTTTACGACTCATTTCGCCACGTTGAATCCAGTTCATCCATTGTCTTGGAATTGCGTTGCAAACAGCGTTGTATTCAAAAATGACATTTGCTTTATTTTTATCTATTACAGTTGAAACTTCTTCTAAACTCAAGAGTCGGTTTTCATGTGCATGCACTATGTTATGAATACATTCAAATCCATTTTCGAACCAATTTTGAAAATACAAAACCTGCTCTTATATTGTACTAAAGTGTTATCAAATAACATTTGACTATGAACGTTCTTGCTGTCTACATCCTCCAACTTAATTTCTTTCTTATTATCTAGATATGTAATAATGACATCAATTCCAAAAGTCTTTCCTATTCACTCACTTTTGTAGCTGCTTAGAATCTGCATTTATTCCTGAAAATATGTTGTTCTGTAGCAAAGTTTACGCAAATGCCAATTTGGGTATAAAGGCCAGTTTTTCGTTATGAGGAGCACCTAAACAGCTTTCCAGCCCATTGTAATTACAAACATTTTTGAAAATTCTAACATATTAAATCATTTTAAAGACCTCCTTCCACCAATAGACACGTTCCATTGTTTTTCTTTTCACCTTTTCGAAAGCTGTACGGTTGCTTAAATTTTCTTTGCAAATACACCTAAACAAACAAGTTTCACCGGTGCCTAAGGAATAAGATTACTTCGGGATACCTATACATTTTGCATAACGAATGACAACTGGCTAACAATATAAGAACTTAAACTATAACAATTTTGCCTGTATACTGAGAACCCTTCTACTCCACTGTTTTATCCAAATTATGGAGTCTTTACTCTACTTTTCCAATTTATCTTCAATAATTCCTAGGCCATTGTTTCAGTTTGTAAATACATTTCCCAGGACATTGTATGTCATCAACGATGGGAAACAGTAAATTCTTTCTTTTCCTCCTTTACCTATCGTATTGCTACTGGTTTTATGTAAATTCAGTTTTTAAGGTCCCGGAGAAACAAGATGCACGAGCCCCCCTATGACGACGGCTCACTCAGGGGCGGGGTTTTGAGCAGACTTTCACGTCTACCTCTACGGCTAACGACACAGCTGCGTTGCTGACGTGTCCGTCAGTGCATCATGTGTCCAGTTTCAGCTGAGGGTTTCTACTGCACACAGGACGATTTTCCCTTGGCGGAAACGAAGATGCACGAGCCCCCTATGTGGAAGGCACAAGGGTGGGATAATGAGGCATACTGCTTGTCTAACCCCACCCTATCGCTCGATGGGCGATCCAAGGAATCAACTCTCCCTTCCACCAGGCTCGAACTCTCGTTCGGCCCCCAGTTGATATCCCTTCCCCCACCTCAATGTCTCTTGCCTTTTTTCGGGTAGCATGGACCTTTGGGTTCCGCCCTCTTTTCAGGTGCGTTGGTCCCTCGGGGACTGGGCGCATCAGTCCCCCATTTACTGGGTTGGCCCACCGCCACAGCACGATAAACGGCTCAGAGGTGGTTCAGTCGAATCCTGACCCCATGTCCCCCTAACGGCGATCGACTCAGCAGGTCGTTCCCGTTAAGTGCATCTGTGTTCAGTTCAGCTGCGTTCTCTACTGCGCACGGTTCGATTCCCCATGGCAGAATCGAAGATGCACGGCCCTCCCGAGGCGCCGGACGTTAGACTAGACTAATTCGCCACCACCCCCTCTCGCTCGGTATGCGATCTAATGGAAGCAACTCTTGCCTCAAGGCTCGGATCTCTTTCGGCCCCGGTTGTTTCCCTTTCCCCACCTCAATGTGTCCTGCCTCTTCTTTGGCAGACCACCAGGGTTTTCGCCCTCGTTTTCCGAGCACCCCTCAGGGAACCCGTCGCATTAGCCCACCATTTTTCTGGTTGGGCCAGCAGCCACACTCTCCAGCCCCCCCCCCACCACCCCTCCCCCCCCCCCCCCCCCCTATCACGGGTCAGGGCCCTTTGGCCTTGGGCGCCACGGCCCAATGCAATATCCACCGGCCATGGGCTTTCCACAGCCCCCCCTGCTCCGGGTTTCCCGGGTGGCCGGGTTTTAATGCCCAGCCCCTCGCCAGTGCAGGCGGCTCTCCCTCCATGCCCCCTGCCAAACGGCCACACACCACGAATGAATACTACCGGTTCTCGTCCGATCACCGAAGTTTAAGCAACGTCGGCTGGTCAAACTTGGATTGGGTTGACCGCCAGGAACAACCAGGTGCAGTTGCACTTAAAGAGCGGCCCACCCGGGGACTGATTCCCTCTCACCGGAATGTCTGGGGAATCACCAGCCCAGGCCACTCTGGGCTTTAGAGCCGCGCACCGCTTCGCCAGGGCGGTCACTCCCCTCGGTCTGTGGAATCCGACCTGGTGGAATCTGAGACATGAAAAGGACCAGTCACCGCGGTTCTTATTCCTTCCAGGACTCGGTGGCCTTTCTGCTTCCTTGTCCGGAGGCGGTGTCATCCTCTCCAGGAAGGTCAAGCCCCCTGCCCTTCGGCGGCGGAACCGCCCAGGATCTCGCCCAAATAGGAGTCAGGGACACGGAGGCACAGGACATCTAAGCGCCTGGTTCATGTCCCTGATTTTCCCTAGTGCGCTGGCGTGCGGCGTCCATTAGCCCAGAGGCCATCACGCAAATGATACTATCCCAGAGCCACTATCCTACCTCTCCCAGGCGGACCTCCTCCTGGTCCGGAGAGGTCGAAATCACACGCTAAAGCAGTGTCCCTCTCCCGGGCAACAGCCTTGCCGGGGTTGGGGAGAGCCTGCGCGGGGGTTTGGAGGCTACCGTCGGTTTGTGGATTCTTTTCTAGGGGACTAAGTCCTGCCCTTAAGGATCCTGAATATCAGATTCCCTTCACCCATCCGCCAGTCCGCGGACCCGAGCTGTCAGTGGGTAGCCCTGTTATTCAGTCAATTGGCTGACGGGGTTAAATATTCGGCGCTGGGCCTTCGCTAGCTCCTTACTGACTCTGTACAAGCGTGGAGAGATGCGGTCCTTTTGGCATCTTCTGTGACCGCCGACCCTTTCTCCCTCTGCCCGTTCCTCCCTCAGAGCCGGCCATGTCAGGTCATGGTCTCTGTTTGGGAATCACGTACAGGCTTCCATTAAAGACCAGGCCGAATTAGGCGGGACCTCGCCTTCAGATCAGCCCACCCTTCCCCCCCCCGCCCCGGTTACAAAACGCAACGGCGCCACGCCTTTCTCATCACACGGGTCCCCTCTCAACCCAAGGGACGACGGTCATTTGGAACCCGGGGATCCGAGACAAGCAGCCCAGCAGGGGTCGGCCTCAGGCACGCCGGCGGCTCCGAATGCTCCCACTCCTCCGACGGCCCCACCCCCAATGACTTGCCCCACCCCGACCAGGGTGCTTCAAACTCCCAAGGCGGTCCGTGGGCAGTCCGTCCAGGCACCTCAGTGCTTGGTGAAGCGGCTTCCCGCAAGCCCTTTGGGCTCTGCGGGGTGGTCATGTCGGGTTATCGTCTTCCTTGGGTGCAGTGAAGGCCCTTCTCAGTCAATTCCGTTTCCTCCCCGGGATCTGGCAGCCTCCAGGCCTTAGACCCAGGAGGCCCTTTCGCCTGTTAGTCCAAGGGGCCACAAAGAAGTCCTCTTCCATTCCTCTCCGGCTTTTATGGCCCGCATTTTTGTGGTTCCAAAAGCTTCTGAGGACGGAGACGGCTCTAGATCTCTCGCCCCTTGAACAAGGTTTCGTATCTTCCTCCGTATTCGAATGGAAAACCCCATGTTCAATCCGCGATCCCATGCATCCCGGCGATTGGGCGGTACAGGGACAGGAATCCCCTCCGCTTTTGTGGAAAGAAGAGCCGCGTTTTTTCATTTCATGGCTTCTTCTCCCTTTGGACTAGCCCCCCCCCGTTCTTCCCTTAGGACTAGCCCTATAACCCTGGACCCCCCCGGCCCCTGGGTTTTCACGAAGGTGGCTCGGGGACTTGTTTGCATGAATAGAGACGCAGAAGAAAGGAAATTTTTCGTCGTAAAAGGCCTATCTAGACGATTGGCTTTCTTCTCTTCTTCTCTTGCCTCATCCAGCACTCTGTGATCGCTCCAGCAAGCCCTACAATTTTAATCCTCTGTCAGCAGGCTGGGATTTGATATCGCATACGAGATAAGTCCGGATCTCATCACCTCATTCCCGTCTATCGTCATCCCGCGCAGCGCAGCTCTCTCTTCTTCTCTTGCTTCCACTTTTTACCTGGGTCGAAGGGAGTCCTTGGCTCCTTAGTACCCCTTGGGCACTGCACAAACGCGGTTACAGCGCCTCTTTCTCAACGTAGGTCTCAGGCATCTGTCAGTCGTGGGACCTGCTGATCCCTCTCTGTACAGTGGTTCTAGTCTTCGGTGGTCCAATGCACTCCCAGTCCTGGCTATGCTCAGGGAGTCCCCATCTCTCCCCCTCCTCCGCAGGAGGACCCTGTTCCCCGACGCGTCCCTAGTCCGGGTGGGGTGCCCACGTAGCATCCTGACGGCCTCCGGGAGATGGGTTCCTGGCATATCAATCGGCTAGAGATGAAGCCGTGTTCCAAGCCCTCAAGGGTCCTACCCTTCCTGAAAGGAAAACAACATTTCTCCTCAACCACAGACAGCACAACTTGTGGCGTGTTATTATCAACAAGCAGGGGGGGGGGGGGGGGGGGGGGGGGGGGGGGGGGGGGGGGGGGGGGTGGGGGGGGGGGGGGGTGGCCTGCCTGGGGATTCGCCTCTGAACCCGGATGGCTCGATAAATCTCGTCCCCTCCTCCCAGAATTTTTGAGGCGAAAAAACCAGTTGCCAGGTTCTTCTTTCCCCGACTATCATCTCTGTCCTCTCACTTCAATTCCGCCATGACGACGAAACTGCACTCATCTGTCCGGTGCGCGCTCTGCGGATATAGGAAACTCACAAATCTTCTCGCTAACAAGCAGCGCCACCTGTTCCTACACTTACAACGAAGGTTAGAAGGAGGTCCATCAGGCGCTCTCAATCCTCACGAGGGCTTGAGAGAAGTCATTAAAAAGCTGCGTACGCGAGATCTGAGGGGATTAGGCTGTTCTTTCACCTAGAACCGCCTGAACAGAAGTGCATGCTGTCTTTTCGCTGGCAGTAGCTCATAAGCAGATTCAGGGGTGTGTTAGATGCCGGCCATATTGGGGTCCCTAGCAACACATCATCCAATTCTAACCAGCGCGACGTTTCTCGACTGCGCGAGGATTGGTCATAGGGCAACGCATCAGCTGTGGTGGAGCAACACTCCATCTCCCGCCACACGCTCCTGCTCTTCTTCGCTCCTCCAGGCGTAACCAGTGAGGCCCCCCTTTCCAGGTAGTGCGACTCTGCATAGTTAGCCACGGTACTATAGTATGTTAATTAAAAGGAAAATTTTTTATTCCAAACATTCGTTTACTCAAAACATACTATACCGTGAGCTCACGCAGAGACCCTCCCTACCACCCCCTCCCCGCCTTCCTGGTTCCTTCAGTGACTTCTCATGTCCAGGGTTTTAATATACCTCGAAAAGAGGAGGATTCCTGGGCATGCGCAAGCAACGAGGCCTTTCATGGGTTTTGTTGTCCGTACGGACTTTATTGTATACTGAGGCAGGGATAGCAAAGTGCGCCGCTTATTGCATTAGTGAGCCACGGTAAGTAATGTTAGATTAAACGTAATTTGTAATAAAAATTTCCTTTAAAAAAGACCTCATCAGATCCTCTCTATATTTTAAAAGGAAACAGTGTTTGTGTCATCAGCTAATTGCTTTTATTTCATAGAATCTACAGCGTAACATTTTTTTTTTTGGTGTCATGAATACCTGAGATAGACTTGTTTCTTATCTTTATTGCCAAAATCTCTAACCAGCTAAAATCAAGGCCAGGGGAGAGAATGGGCACCTTTGCCTAATTCCCACAGTTAACAACAAAAGCCCAGAGATCCATCCACCATGGTTAATGCTACACCTGGCAATGCTGGTTAAAACCGATTATCCATGTCTGAAAGCAATTGCCAAAACCAAACACTTTAAAAGCATTCAAGATGAAATTTATTTACAAAGGAGACGAAAGCTTTGGAATAATCTAGAGCCACAAGAGGTATCCTGATTTGGGACCATGCCAGTTTGCCGCGTGCCAGATTGCCGAACACCCGACGCCGCCGCGCGTAAAACGAGGAGGTTTGTATGTAAGGAGGAGGAAACTAACTGGAAATATCACTCGATGAAGCTGTGTCCATCAACTCCCGTCTGATCGATGATCTCATCAAAATCAAGGCCGTAGCGAAGCTTGGGGTTGATTCCGAAGGCTGAAGAAAACGTAAGCCCTAAGGATGAGAGAGTGCTCAAACAAGTCGGCAATTCTGGCACGACGGCAAACTGGCACACCGCTGCCTGTGCCTGATTACCGTCCTCATCTTCCTTGACCCCGAGCTGTTTCCAGTTTCATTGAGGGACTCCCCACCTCCCACCTCCCACCCCCCGTCCTCACCCCCCCGCTCCCAGCCTTCATCTCCATCCGTCCCTTCAAAAATAAATACCACCGCCACCGCCCCCCCCACCAACCCCCCCGATTTTGTCTCTCTGTCAGTACCTGTTGCTCGTCTTGTGTTTGTCTGTTAGTGTCTGCTGTCTCTCTCTCTCTCTCTCTCATCTCTCATCTTCTCTCTCCTCTCTCCTCTCTCTCTATCTCTCTCTCTCTCTCCCTCTCCCTCCTCTCTCTCTCCTCTCTCTCTCTCTCTCTCTCTTCTCTCTCAATAATAAAAGAAAAGAAGAAAAAGAAAGAACAAGAAAAATGAGCCGAGAATTCAGATTTCGATTTTACATCTCTAGTATTATCCTTAATTTGTCCATATGCAACAAGCGCCGTTACGCATCGCAGTTAAAATTTTTGTTTCAACAAGCATAAATGTTGGCAGCTAGTTAAATATCCACTACCAAGACTAGATTAACGCAGATGGATCAGTGCGCTTGTTTCACAGCCATTCAAAAATCTAGTTTTTGTAAAATAATGTTCTTTACTAGCTTTCCATTTCTTTGATCATGCAGCATTATTTCTGTACTGACTTTGTAGCGAGTACCGTGGTTCAGAGATGGGCTAGCGCTCCCCTGCTGCTCTTGTGTCCTTTCCTGCCTCCTGGTCGTTCTCACTCCTGCTGCTGCCGCGCTACTGCCAGACCACACCAACAAAGGTACGTAATTAACGTACACCCTGCCAGTCCCTGCCTGCCTGCCTGCCGCCTGCCTTCCTGCCTGCTTTACTCCGCCTGGTTTTCTGGGTGACGTAGAAACATGTGTTTCTTTTTTCTCCTTTCTTGCTTTTTATCTTCGTTTTTTCTTTCTTTTGTTTTTTTTTGTAATTGTGCCGTGTATATCTTAACTTATGTGATTATCTTTCATTGTTTTGTTTCTTTTCCACACACGTATTCTTTCCATTTATATTCTGGCGCCCTGAGTTGTTTCCTGTGTTTCATCGTTTTTTAGCTACTCCTTCAGCAATCAAATAGGTTTTTTTTCTGGTGCAATCAAACAGATCATTTTTCCTGTCTGATTCACTTTCAGTCATTTGTGTCCCCTTTCTTTTGTTCTATCTCTCCTCAGTAAATTTGTCTGTTGACGCCAAACATCACCTAATATACAATCTTCATCTTCGTTTGAGGCAGTATCTGGGACAAAGCCAAGCAAACAGCACTGTGGTATTCAGACTACTAGAATGAATATTTCTTGATTCCAAATCGGATTTTTCCTAAAAGGGCACAGAAAATTTCTTACTGCAGCCCATTCGAAATTATACTGATTATTTATTATAAAAATGTCATCGGGGATATTAGCATCCATTTAAAACCTCCAACTATCCCACGGTTTCCTCAATGGAGCATATTTATCTTCCTCCTAATTTTGCTATAATTACACTACTTTTGGATTCTCTCTGAGGCACTAAGACCCGTATGGCGAAAGCTTGGCTGTGTCTGGAGTGGCCAGTCTTCATCTGTCCGTGGGCAATGGGTGGATGGGTCCTGTGGGTGTGCTCGCAGCTGGAGGGGGGTGTTTTCTCGCCGTGGGCTCTGCAGTCATGAATACGGGCTGGTACACCCATGGGATGCTATTTTAAAAGCTGTTATGAGTTGCATCCTGCAGTCTATTTACCATCTGTTCAGGACAGTTATGTCCATTGATATCTTAAGGAGTGTCGTGCGAGTGCCTCCATTCGTCAACAACAGCGCAGGCCTCCAAGGGTGTAACAGGGCTGCTCTAAAGGCAGGTAAGAGACAGTGCTTCAAATTCTCTGGGTCCTCCCCAGCACCTTCGGGGTTTCTTTTTCTTCAAATTTGATATAGATTACACTACTTAAAAAAAGAATCTATATCATTTGATATCAATAGAAAGCAAAAGACATCTTTGATAACACATATCCACAATCATCTTAAAATCTACACGGATGGTTCAGAATCATTTTAGAATCTTATACAGGAGCTGGATTTGTGTTGTTGTTGTTTTTGTCGTACCCATGGCTAAAAGACTCCAGGGATCATCCGAAGCACAGCCGAAAGTAACTTGAACACTATGGTATAACAAAATAATCAGCTGGGGATGGAACTTTACGTGTGTGACCGTTTTTGATTACCCCGGCCCACATGGGCAGCCACACTCCGACTTCGGGGGATTTTGGAACAGATAAGTATGCTAGAGCTTTTCACTTCTGAAGATAATCCCCGCATAACTATGCAGAGCATAACAACATTTTGATGTAGCCTATGGTGTTCTAGCCTATGTCAATTGCCTGACCGGCAGCCTTAAGCCAAGCGGCTAGGATTTGTAATTCCCGATTTAAAAGTAGAGAACTCATTTTGTATTAGGAACGGAACTTTTCAGTTTCACGCTGAACTATAAATCGCAAACCATATGGCCTTATCTTGGAATCTGATCTTAATGTGCAATTACAGCATTTTTAATATGTTGTTGACTCAAATCAGTACTTTGTTAGCTTACGACATGGGATGGCAAATGTAAGGAAAGACCTAATTTTTTATATAAAAATTTCGATACATTCCCGTTAGGCCGAAAGGAACTTTTGTAGATTTTGCTGGATCCCATCCGTGTCCCAATTGTGGTATATGGCAATGAAATAGCTGAATAAATCAGCAAAAGAGGTGCTCTTAGAAAAAATCCAGATATAAATAAAAATTGGAATAAACATGAATCAGTTCTCTATTAGAAAATTTGTATGAACAATGAAAAACTTCCTGCCAAACGAAAGCGTTTATTATGTCAAAGATCGTTGTCCATATAAATTATAAAAAATGCGTTTAAAACCTCGTGGAAACCAAATTTTCTAAGATTAATTGTCGCTGTTGTGGTCTCCCATTATCTATTCAAACATATTCTTTGAATGTTCCCAGTTTGAACACTTTATATAAAATTCTAACGATAGATATGCTTTCCATTAGGGCTTTACATAAATTCTTAACAGCCACCAAAATTATTGATTTAGCAAAGGCTAATATTCGAGTTCTGTTATTTATTCATTTGCTGTAATTGATTTATCATTTAATAATTATTGTTTTTGGTCGTTAATAGGCAAAACTTTCATGTCTTTGTGTCTCTCCTCTCGTCTCTCACATCTCACTCTCACATACACACGGGAGCGCGCATGCATGCCCGCAACGACACGCACACTCGCGCTCACAAACACTTTATATAACGCCACTTACGCACAAACACACATGTATATAAGGTGGGATTTTATATTATATATATTTTTTTATTATTATTTTTTTTAAGTCTAATATCACCATCGTTGAGAACAAGACTCTAAATAAATCAATCCAAAATCCAAATCCAAATCCAATAGTGAAACTCTAGGCCACAGGAGTGTCATGTGTGTAAAACAGGTTGGAGGAGGATGAAGCACAACCCCACGAATCTGGAACAAACTCGCACAGAGGCAAAGTTACCAAGCTGAGCTCATTTGTAGTATGGTCGGCGGCGGTCATAGTCCAACACTCTTTGACCTGTTGTAGAAACTTTTCTTTCCGGAGACATGGTTTTGTCTCTTATTTTGTGTTAACTGATCTCATCCACTGGTTTTTCTCTCTCCCCGTCTATCGTTAACCTGTCATCACACAGACATGCACAGTTTTTATATCACACGATGACACCCCCCCCCCCCCCCCCACCCAACTCTTCACTCTCCTCCTCCTCTCTCATATCGTCCTCTCTCTCTCTCTCTACTCACTCGTCATCTCTCTCCTCTTCGTCCTCCTCTCCTTCCTCTCTCTCTCTCCTCTCCTCTCTCCACTCTCTCTCTCTCCTCTTCTTCACTCGCTTTAAATGTGTCTTGATGATTATGGTTTATATTATTAAAATATACATGTCAATTTTGGTTTATTATGATGGTACAAAAGTAAAATTGAAAGAAAACAAAAAATGTGACGATGGAAGAATATACGTATTTACCTCTTTGACGTTGGGGGGGGGGGGGTGGGGGGGGGGGGGGGGGGGGTGGGGGTGGGGTGGGTTGGGGGGTTGGGGATTTATTTTGGTTTTTTGTTCAGTGAGCTGGAAGGCGCAGTGGTATGGCCTGTCTACTGAAAGCAGGGCTTGGGCTAGTTAACAATAAACGCGTGCTGGCCGTGGCATTCCCTGACTCATGAACTAACACTCATGTGATATGGAAGAGTCCTAATACTGAACACCCACAGGCTACTTTTCGTTTAACGTACGTTTGAGACAATGCTTGGCAAGTATAGCAGTGCGACGGGGGGGAGGTGGTTTTGAGCGGTTGTTTTCTTTTGTGTGTGTGCAAGCACAGCGTTGTGTGTGTGGCGATATATATTGGGGACTCTTCGATGGAAAGAATCGGTTTTTTTAGGCCCCATCCTGTGGAATTTTTTCAAGTTGCCAAGTGGACGATCAAAGCTTTATTACGAGCTGTTTCCAGTCTC
Organism: Conus ventricosus; assembly: GCA_018398815.1. NCBI lineage: Eukaryota > Metazoa > Mollusca > Gastropoda > Neogastropoda > Conidae > Conus > Conus ventricosus. Next base: position 49,015 of record JAFLJL010014186.1, on the reverse strand, counting down.
CAACCAACACGAATAGTGTTGTGTGTGTGTGTGTGTGTGTGTGTGTGTGTGAGTGAGTGTGAGTGTGTGTGTTTGTGTGTGTGGTGTGTGTGAGAGAGAGAGAGTGATAGAGAAGAGAGAGAAGAGAGAGAGAGAAGAGAGAGAGAGAGAGAGAGAGTGTTTAATGCCCTGGACCCATTGTTTTTTATGCTGAAAGATTCTTTTGTTGAACTTTTCAAGGTTTTATTATAAGTGCATTTTAACTGGTGCATGTACAATGTAGATTAATGGGGGAGCAACATGTCAGACGAGCAGGAGGGAGGGGGGGGGGGGGGGGGGGGTGGGGGGGGAGGGGGGGGGGGGGGGAGAAGTGCTCAGATAGGGGAGGGTGTGTGTTGCACACACCATGTATACTTTTGAAACAGTGTATACTGCCTACAATTAAGCACATATTAAATTGTTTTAATAGCATAATTTTATTACTTGTGGTTTGTGTGTGTGTGAGTGTGGGTGTGTGAGGTGTGTGAGTGTTGGTGTGGTGTGAGGTGTGTGTGTGTTTGTGTACAGTGTGTGTGTGTGAGAGTTGTGTTGTGTGTGTGTGGTGTGTGTGTGTGTGTGTGTGTGTGTGTGTGTGTGTGTGTGGTTTGTGTGTGTGTGCGTGTGTTGTGTGCATGCGCGCGCGTGCCGTGCATGCGTGTGTGTGTGTGTGTGTGAGTGTGTGTGTGTGTGTGTGTGTGTGTGTGTGGTGTGTTGTGTGTGTGGTGTGTGTGTGTGTGTGTGTATTAGTCTGTGTGTTTCAGTGTGTGAAACACGCTCCTCTCCTCCCCTCTTCTCCCCTCTCCCTCTATTTCTCTCTCTCTCTTTCGATGTGATGTTATGTGTGTTGAGATGGGCAGAGTAGGACCAATAGTATATTACAGAAGTATGCTCCATAATTCTATTGCAAATATAATTTTCCTACTTCAGACTCTGTATACTTAACCCGAGGGCAACCACTTTCGGCAATTTCCGATCCAGAATTGTCAACATACAGTTCACTGTTCACTGTCGGTGGCGCCTCGGCCAAAGTTACACTGTTTCTCCCCCTCGCGCGTGTGCGGTGATGAGTTACTCGTCCGCCATCAGTCGTTCGCGGCGGGAAGTGAGCAGCTGAACGCTACCAACTTCTGCGCAGTGAAAATGGCGGCGATTGAGAAGAAGCGAGCTCATGAAACTGCTGAAAAGCGCGGCGACTCAGACTGTGATCTCCGTGTGATTAAGCGGTTAAGATGCAGAATAAGAAATATTTTCAAAAGTTCACGCTGCAGTACCAGACAGACTTCCCGACATTAAACAACAAGTAAAGGACAGAGTTCGTCCTTCCTGCACCAAGCAAACTTCACTTCAGTATCTCGCATGCGGACAACACGACTTACAAACATGCTCAACTGTGAGTCTCAAAAGTGTTGCGCGCGCAGTTCCGGCCCTCAGATTACAACTTTTTAAACGGCTGCCGTGACAACGACCGACGCCAAAAGTTGGAATAATGACAACACC
>JAFLJL010014186.1:22500-42500 GCA_018398815.1 Conus ventricosus | reverse complement strand
GGGTTTGGGAAATTTTTTTTTCGTTGTGGGGAAAATAATGTTTTTTAGAGGGGTTTTGGGGTTTGGGGGTGTGGGGAAAGGTACTTGTCAGATTTATTTTCTTCAGTCGGAGAGGATACAGGTGAAAAAATTTGGAAAAAAGGGGTTGTTTTTAATCAAGTAAATTTTTTTCCCCCTAAAGGGAAGGGGGAAAAAGAAAAACATTGGGTTTAGGGGCGCCTTTTGGTTATTGGGGGTTTGCGTGTGCGTTTTTGGAGTAAATGCTGTAATGAATGCGGGTATGCAAAAGTAAACGTGGGGACAGAAGTTGCATGCCCCTGTTTTTTCAGTGGGGTTATTAATAAAATCAAAATGTAATCTTGTTTTTTCATGGGCTTTTTTGCGCGCTGTTTGTTGTCCATAGCTTTGTTATGTCTTTTTTTTTCCCCCCCGTCACCCCCGAAATTTTTACTAAATGGGGAAATACTTCCGCTAAAAAGAAGGCTTTAAACCCCCCGGGCCCCGGGCCTTCTCATTACGAGTAAACCATTTTTATAAAGGGAAATTTTTTTCTTAATTTTTAAAATATTGTCCGGAATTTTTCCCGGAAATCTTCGTAGCAAACGAAGCTGCAAAAATAGAAATTTTGCTTTGCTGAATCCTAAAAGTCACGTTTGCCGGGATCTGGGGTTTTAAAATCCTTAACAAGTTTTTAAAAAAGCATTGGTATCCTACACTTTCCCTTTCCCAAAACAGCAAAAAGGGTATACAAGGTTAGAAAACATTTTTTTTCGGTGCCATTTTTTTTAAAAAAAAAAATTTTTTTAAAAATTTAATAAAAAAACATGAAAGTAAAGATCTACTTACAGCTACAAGGCCCCCAAAACCCCTTCCTGAACTTAAATGACCAAGGATGCCCAAAGGGCAAAATTTTTCCCCAAAAAGGGAGGTTTATTCTTTGGCAGCATGTGGAAAAACAAAACAGTTCCTCGGAACTAAATTTAGAAATTGAACAAATTAAAACAGATGTCCCCGCAAGAAATTTTAAAGTATAAAAAGGGTATGAAGGGCAGCGGGGGTTTTGAATGGTGAAAAGTGTGGGGAAACGGTTCTTAGTTTGTACACTAAATAGCCCCGTAGTTTTCCCCCCCTTTTGATTCGGAACAAGATCTTACGTAGATTTAACGAAAGACCCAAAGTTTTAAAAAAAACCCATTAGAGTCTCTAGGGTGTGATCTATACTAAAATTTTGGAACATTTTTTAAATCGTCATTAATAGGGGTTTAAAATTATTTTTTTAAATCATATAACTTTATTTCCCCTTCAAAATGGGGCGAGTCGGAAAACCAGAACCAGAATCAGGAAACATTTTAATCAGGGGGAGAAAGTAACCAAGCCAAAAATCCCCCGCAGAATCAGAAAAAAACTGAAAACCGGTTTGGGGGGCCCGTGAAAAACATCCCGGGCGTGTTTTAAAAAGGAAAAAAAAATTTGCCCGGTGGAAAAGACAAAAAAAAAAATTTTTGTTTACAGAAAATAACTCATATGAAAAATACCAAATGCCAGCGCCAAAAGTTGATTCAAAACCCGCTTTTTAAAAATTTCCCTGTGATACAAGCCCTACAGCAAACCCAAAAATTTCATGGAAAATTGAAAAATTAAAAATGTTTCCATTTTTTGGGGCCCCCTTTCCCGCTGTGGGGGGCAGTTATTACGGTTAAAAAAATATATACACAAAGGCCGCAGAAACAAAAGCAAATTTAAAAAACGGGAAACCCCTTTAAAAACAGAAAGGGAACAGCACGCCAGAACCCTCCCAAAAACAAAAGTTTATTTTGATCCAATTTTAGTTGGGTAATATTTTAAGCCTTTTAATTTTTTTTTTTTTTTTAATAAAAAAAGATCATGGCGGAATTTTAGAATGATTAAAATCAATAAAAAAAGCATGGGGGGTCTATTTAAAAAACCTTTCCATTGACCCGGGAAATTTTAATTTAAATTCCCGGGTTTCTTAGGATTTTAAGGAAATTTCCCTTTAAAATTAAAAACCAGAGAAAGCTGAGCCAAAACCCTCCCCCAACGATGAAAACGGGTTTTTTTGAGGCGTGTGTTATATATTTTGCCTCTACTTTAAGAAAAAAACATAGCTTTTTTTTTTTGTTTAAATTTAAAGGTAACTTGAATAAGAATTGGTTGTACTTAAAAGGGTGACTTAGTTATGATCTTGAGGTAAATAATCAAGAAACTCGAATTACTTGATCAAGAACTTAATTTAAAACTTTAATTTAAAATTTTTTAAAACTTAATTAAAAAACTTGGGGTGACTTAATTAAAAACTTAATTTAAAAACTTGGGGGACTTGGGGGGAGGAGTGTTTGTGGTGTACACAGGGGGGGGGGTGGGAGGGGCGTGCTCGTTTGGGGTGGGGGGGGGGGGAGGCGTGCGGGGGGGTGGGGTGGGGGGACGTGCTGCGTGGGGGGAGGACAAAACACACACCTCCCAAACAAAAACAAAACAAACAAAAAACAAAAAAAACACACAAAAGACAGGACCGTGCTTGTGAGAACATTGATCACCTTTTGGGCCCAGTTTGCTGTGCTTCCCCTTTTTTTCAACCAGGGCCCAAAAAATATCTAGTTTGTTGCTGAACATTCAAAAAATGTTTTCCCGTTCATAAGGGAAAACTGCGTTTTTTAAACAAAACAAACAGCCAAAGCAGGGGGGCGCCCCCAAAGCATATGCAGCAAACCGTACATGCCCTGTTCGTTTTTCTATATTTAGAGCCCCGTCATTTATATTTTTGAAAACCGGGACAAGCATGATCGGTTTCTATATTTAAGCCACGGGCTTTTCCTATTTTTAAAAACCCTACATGCATGACGTTATATATTTTGAGCCCCGTCATTTTTTATTTTTGAAACCGTACATTCATGATCGTTACTATATTTAGAAACCACGTCATTTACCTTTTTTTGAAACCGTACATGCATGACGTTACTATATTTTAAAAAACTTGTCAAACCCCAGTGTGATACTTTTTGTTGTTACGCGCAAACAAGCACTGTAAAGGGCAAAATTGAGTAGACCTTTTTAAAAAAACTTAGGCTAACTTAAGTTATAAACTTTTGATGGAAATTGGTGTGTGCAAACGTGGGGGGGGGGGGGTGGGCCTTTTGGCGGGTGGAGGGGGGGGGGGTGGCAAAGCGTTGGGGGAGGACAAACCCCACACCACACAAACACACCAAAAAAAACAACAAAAAACAAACAAAAAACCCAAAAAAACAACAAAAAAAACAAACAAAAATCAACAAAACCCCAATGCCCCCCTAGACCCACTGCGCCAAAAAAAGCCCAGCGGTTTGGCCTGCTGTGGTCTTTCAGTCGCACGGGGAGAGAGGGCTTTGTAGGTCAATCGGGAGAGCTGCCGAATTTGGGTAGGGTTTTTCAAAACCGTTTCTATTTTTTAAAATCCACGTCCCTGTGTTTGTGGCACTGACTTCTATTTAAAAACAGTTTGGTTGTGGCGTTCACTGAGAGCTTGCAAGGGAGTTGTCGGGGGGCAGTTGCCCAAACAAAGGTTTTTCTTCCCCCCCTTTTAATTAGCCCTAAAACCCCAGCCCGTTTTGGGCCCAGCCCCAAGGGGTGGTTTCCCCGTCGTCTGCCCCTTTTCCGTTGTGGGCACAAAAAACCACAAGGTGGAGAAGTTTTCCCGGAAATAATGGGGGTTTTCACCAGTCAATAAAACATTTTGGGGCTTTTTTAATAAAATCATTTATGTTTTAAATAAAAGTTTTTTTTTGCATACGAATCAGCGTGTTTACCTCCCCCCTTAAGAAATGAAGCCATGGTTTTTTAAAAAAAAGGCTTTTGCGGGCTCAAACCAGCTCCCAACCAAAACAATGCGTGATGGTTTTTTTTTGCTTCGGCCGACTTTAACAATCGCGCCATTTAATTGAAAAAGGGGGCCTTTTCATCAATAGTCAAACACGTATTAAAACTGGGTACATCTTGTTTCATTTTCCCTTTAAAACCCAAAAAACCTTTTAAAATGTCGTTCATTTCCAAAGGGATTAGTTTACTTTTTTCGTTTTCTAGAAAAACAATCTCTCCCTTTTTACAACATTTCTTCCCCCTAAAACCCTTTTTTCAAAAAACTCTAACATGCAGGGTTAAAATTAAAAAATGGCCTCGAAAAGAAAAAACCTGTTCTTCATTTAAAGTTTTAAGCCATTTTAAAAAAACACAATTAAAAAACATGGCACACCAGAGCCAGTTTAAAACAAACCTTCTTGTCCTACTGCCCCCTCCCATGTGGGTTAAAACCGCCCCAGCAGACGCTTAAAGACCAACGAAACATTCCAAAGGGCCCCAAATCCAACGTCTCCCAAAACTAACGGTTCCAACAAACAAACACCAAGGCTTCAAACACAACCTTTTTGTCCCAGAAAAAAATTTGGGAAAAACCCGGGGGGGGGCCACGTGGGGGGCCCCCGATTCGGTTTTGTCACCCCAGACTTAATAAAAATTTTTTTTATTGCTTCCCCGGGGGGGGTTTAACGGGCACAATTTTAAATTTTTTCCAAAAAATTTTGCTAAGCAGTGCGCTGCGTGCCCGCCCCCGAAGGGTGTGTTTTTATTGATTTTTTGGTCCCACGTTTTCAACCCGGGGCGCCTGGCCCTTTGTGTGGAACGAAGACCGCCCAAACCGTAAAAAGTAACCCGGGTTTCGCCCCGTGCCCCCGCCCTTTTTTTGTACAAAATTTGTAGGGAGAAATTAGTCAGAATAAGTGTGCGGATTTTATGTCATTTAATTGACACATTAGAATACGCGTCAACGGTGTGGGACCCACACGAAGAGAATGACAAGAAATCACTCGAAGCTGTCCAAAGAAGAGCAGCCAGATACACCCACAACAACTACTATTGAAAGAAACCCGGCATTATCACCAATATACTCAACACCTTAGGATGGGAGAGAGAACAGGAAAAGGCCGACTCTAAGCCACTTTCACCCTCCACCGAGTTTTTGGGCGAAAGTGGCCTAAAGCCGCCTTTTCCTGTGGCGGAAGAGAGAGAGAGAATCACCGGCAGACAGACAGACAGACAGAGAAGAGAGAGACAGAGAGAGAGACAGACAGACAGAGAGGCGGGCAGACACACACACACACGCAAGCGCATATTACTGTTCTCTGACAAGTAAGACGTCAATAACCAAAAAATAACGATTATCTACAAACAAACATACTGTGCAGGATTATCCGTTTTTAATACTAATTTACTAAAGTTTTCAGAGAGTAGCGTAGGGAAAGTAGCCAGGACTGAACACATTCCCATAGAGTACGCAGGGGAAAAGCAGTTGTGTCTGAACGCGCCCATATACACGGTGGGTGCACCAGGCTATCCGATTACTTCGCGGTATGTTAATTGCAGCCTGGGGAGAGAGAGAAACCCTAAGGTTAAGTTGCCCTCAGAACAGACAGACAGACAGACAGACAGAGAAGAGAGACAGAGAGACAGACAGACAGACAGAGAGGCGCGCACACACACACACACACACACACACACACACACACACACACACACACCACACACACACAACACACACACACACACCACCCCACACACACACACACACACACACACACACACACACACACACACACACACACACTCACACCACACCCACCCCACACACACACACACACACACACACTTCTTCGCATAACTTTTTGTGTCACCATCCTGCTGCTGTCTACACCCTCCTTCCTCTCTTCACACATTCACCCCCACACCCCTCCACCACCACTCCGCGCCCCCACCCCCCAACACACACACATACACCACACACCACACAACACACACACACACACCACACAACACACACACACACACACACACACCAGACGGACCAGGACAGTGCAGACCGACAGACATGCAGAGACAGAACTCATACACGCGCGCGGCGCGCCTAACACTGCCGACAAACTAGAGAGGGCAAAAAAATCAATACTGCCGCCCTGCTATCCCTCAACACCACTCCCCACACCGCTGGGCCTGCGCATCGCGCCATATGACATCAGCATTCTCGAATTTCCTCCGCCGTGTGAGGGCGCTGTTAAAGCGCTCAACATGATCAGTTACCCACACCGGTTACCTCATTCTTCTACTGACTACCGGAACGAGTAAGACTGTTTTTTTATTGCGCTGTTGTTCTGTGTTGGTTGTGTTATTCTAAAAAATGGCTACCGTTTGGAGGTCACTGAATAGCAGGGCTCTTGACATTGAACACACAGTTTACCATTCTTGCATGTCAGAGTATTGTTGAAAAAAGAACGAGGTGAAGCATGTTCGTAGCCGTCGAAACCGAAAAGATGTATTGCTTTCCTAAGACGGAACAGAAAAACGGAAAAAAACGTGAACCGACTGCTTTGGAAATGGAAGCTATCTTAAAGGTTATTTGTTGGTTCCGGCCCTGCCACCGTTGAAAGGCAATATTGCTGAAACAAAAATATAGCCAATTTAATGCGTGTTTGTCTATCGATGGATGGTTCCTTTTTAATAAATGGCGCTGCATTGTTGAAAGCTGGCCAAAGCAAAACAATCCATCACGCCCGTTGACTAGTTGGACGTTGGCTTGAGACAGCCCAAGTCTGTTTAAAAACAAAAAACGCTATCAAACATGGCGTTCATTTCTTAAGACGCAGTGAACATGTCTGATTCGTATGCTAGGAAACTCATTCAACTTTCTGTGGTTTTTATAAACTCTATCCTAAATTCCACAGCTAGGAATCACGTATAAATGAACTGATACAAACGCAAACCATTATAAAAACTTCTGCAACATAATAACGATTTTCGAATGTTTGGCAAACAAACTCGTAGGGTAAGGCAAGACCTCAGTACATCTCCAGTATGGCGAGGAGAGAAGTGTGTGGCCAGCACTATCTTCATATAAATGCTCCAAATATACATGACGGATGTACGACTACTGGCGATTAGCGCGCCAATAAAAAGCTCGATGATCAGTTACAGAGTAATTGCTGTAACTCTGCCATAGCACGTTGCAAGCTGTTGAGAAAAGAGGAGTAGAGCAAAACTAGGCCAAAACAAACCTATGTGACGCTTGCTGCAATGACCGTCCAGCACCTGCAAAGCTCGGTGGCAAACTAGGCACAAACGACCTAAGTGATCGCTTGACTAACAAAGCGCCGGCAGCACCAGCAACGCTCAGCGGCAAACTATGCCCAATAGACCTCTGTGATCAATTGGGGTTTGATTGAGGTTGCGCGCGGGACACCGCCCAGGTAGTTCTACACTCTGTTTGTTAGTGGTGTATGTGAGTTTTGTCCTGCCCCACGCACGCACGTCCCCTCCCCACAGGCCTGGCTATAGTGGTTAGTGTTTGTTGTTTGTTGGTCCTGCCCCCAGCATGCACGCCCCCACCCCACGCACGCACGTCCCACCCTCCCCCCCCCCCCCCACGCATGCACACTCAAGTCATTCACAAGTTTTACTTAAGTCAATTCTCAAGCATTTACACGTCAGCCTCAAGTCATTCACAGTCATCCTCAAGTCAATCACATGTTCTTATTAAGTCATTCTCAAGTCATTCACAATTTCTTACATAAGTTATTCTCAAGTCATTTACTAGTCATCCTCAAGTCCTCAACAAGTTTCTTAGGCAAGTTTTTAATCCAAGGTGTTCTCAAGATAACCCTAAGATATAAGAACCTATGATCTATGTTTTTATATTAAATAGTAGATGTCTAAGCTAAGTACACACACGCCTCAAAAACCGCGTCATAGTTGAGAAAGTCTTGCTCGCGTTCTTGCAACGATCTTAATGAAGGTTTTACATACGAAGCAACCGCATGATTAAAATTCGCGGTTATGGAAAATGTCTTTTATAGGGACTCCAGGTCTTTATTTATGACTTCATATTTTTATAATACGCCATGATCTTTTTTTATTAAAAATTTAAAATAATATTCCATTATAAATGGATTCAAATGATGCTTTGTTATTGGCGGTTTTGCTAGTTGCAGTTGTCTTTTCTTCATTTTACTGGTTCAGATTTTTTTTGATTGCTTTTGTTTCTGTCTGTCTTTTTTCTTTAATTTATAAACCATAATAACTGCCCAGCAGCAGACAAGGGCGCCAAAAATGACAAACAGTTTTAAGTTCAATATTCATGAAGACTATGGGACTTGAATCCAGGAGTTTTTTAGCTGGCATAGAATCAATTGTTCTGGCGTATGCGCGGGTGTTATGTTTTCATAGATGCTGCTAACATTATTTTTTTTGTTTGTTCAACTCATGCTAATTTTTTTTCCTGCTTCAAACACGCCCAGGATTTTAATCGGCCTTCAACTGATTCAGCGTTTTTAAGCCTGATATTCTAGTAGGTTACTTTCTCCACTGATTCAATGTTTTCTGTTTCTGATGATTTTCCGACTCGTTTCCATATATGAAGGGAAAAAAAATCTATTTGATTAAAAAGTTATAATCCCATGATCGCTGGCACAATAATGTTCCAATCTATCGTATAAATCCACACCCTAGAGACTCTAAATGACTTGTTTAAATTAAACTGGATCTTGCGTTAAATCATACGTAAGATCTTCGTTCAGAATCACATGAGGAGCAAAACTACTGACTAGTTTAGTGTACAAACTATAAGAAACGTTTGCCCACACTTTCCTCACCATTTCTAGCACCCCGCTGCGCTTCTACCCTGTTTCTGATACTTTAAAATGTCTTGCGGCGACATTTGCTTGAATATGTTCAATGCTGAATTCCGTCGAGGAACAGTTTTTGTTTTTCCCCCTCAGCCCAAAGAATACAGCCTCATTTTTGGGCATAATGCTTGATCATCAACTGGATCCTTCATAAGTTCAGGCCGGTTTAGGATCCTTGTACGCTGTAGTTGATCATCACTGTTCATGTTTTTTAATCAATTATAAATATTTTATTTTATAAAATGAGCACCGAAAAAAACTGTTGCTTAACACTTGTATACCATTCTGCGTCTTTTTTGGCGGATAAGTGTAGGATAACTCAATGCTTGGTAACGTGTTACAGAATTAAACCAGCAGATCTTGGCACTAGGGACCTGAGGATTCACGCAAAGCTGATTGTATCATTGCAGCTTCGGTTGCTACGAACGATTGCTTGTTAGAAGCAAGGAAATAATTCAGACATATAACTATGTAAGAACAAAATACATTTATAAAATGGCCTTCACTCGCAATATGAAAGCGGCGCTGTGGTGATCGCGTGCTTTTAGTGCAGTAATTTTGAATTAGTAACCTGGGGAATGACAGCGAGAGAAAAAGACATAACAAGCTATGGAGGAACTAGCGCTGCCCATAAGCCTATGAAAGGCAGAGACTTGAGCAGTTAAGATATTCTTAATGACCACACTGAAAAGACAGGGGCATGAAGCGTACACATTTAAAACTGTTGATCAAGCAATAAAACAATCTGATATAGTAACAGGCCACCCCCACACGATCCATTGCCCCCCCACAAAATTCGTGACTTTTATAAAACCATCAGAAAAACAAAAGAAGCAAGACATCGGGTTTATTTCGTTTTGGTATGACCGTTGTGTTTTTTGTTGCACTTAATATTGGGTACAGCATAAAAAATGAACAACATCTATTATCGCCCAAAGGAAATTGGTAAGGGCAACACAGCAATTAAAAAGCTAAGCCAAAAGCGGGCACAGGAAGTCAGTGAAACAAACAGCAAAAGAATCGGTTATCTAAACATCGATTTGGCCAATATACTGTCACCTGCACCTAGGCGAATACAGAGACCAACACTTTGTCTTACAACTCAACCGACACCATCAAATGGATCTTCTAATTTACCTTCTGATAGGATTATAGACGCCCAAGCTTTTCAGTACGCCACTCACAGTCATTGACAAGCTTCAAGATACAAAGATGCGGAGCCATAACACAAAAAAGAGTGCTTTGCTGTTGCTGTTGCTATACAACTGACACTACAACGAGGGCCACTAACCTTATCCTGACTGGATTCAAGTTGATGATGGAACAAGAGTTAAAGGCCAAGGAATCACTTTATTGATAAAACACAGAGTTACTATTAGATGAGGGATTTCCGGGTGTTCACAGATCACAGGCTTTAGTTGAAAGACTTTAACAAACAGTTAGCCGAAAGACTTTTTTCCTACAGTATCACAGGAGAGCTGATGACAATTCTCGCAACACAGAATGGTTAGAGACTGCCCTCAGTTTGCGCGCAATGAATAATGAGATTTAAATGGGCCCTAAAACCAAGTTTTTACAAGCAATCAAAAGAAAAACAATTAAATGTTGCTGAAGACACCAATACCCCCGGCAAATATACGTTTGGTTTAAAAGTAAAGTAACTTTATTTACCGGGGAAGCAGGAAGGGGGACACTCGCATCGGGCAACTGATTCGCGTTTGATGTGTTGATCAAATATGAAATAAAAAGAATAGTAAAAAAGATTCCGCCGTGTATTATTTACGAGAAAACTGACACAACAAAAACAACCAGCCTCCTCAAAGATCTTTTGTGAAAGAAGAACGGCTGATAATTCCGCAGGACACAGTACCGCTTTAATTATTTACGGTTCTTCCAGTTGCCCAATTGCATATGAAAAACTCTGGATTACAAACACACGTTTTTGTGTTTGTTCTATCTAAGACTCTTGTACAACTGTTGTGTTGATCTCATGTAGATTAGTCGCATTTTTACGTTGTCAAGATGAAAAAGTCTTATTGCCCAAACATGCTTCTTTGTAGTTGTCATGTGATATGCGTTTGACAGCACAAACGCAGCAGAGATATTCCCTTTCGCTTTCTATTGATTTTCCTGGCTCGAAAAACTGCTACATTTTATGAACTTAACCCCAACCATTACTCCTGAACACCTTTCAGATAATTCATCCTTCAATCTTTCTAAATCCTTCTTGTAGTAGTGAATGCCAAAGGCGAATTTTAGGGTTAATCTGATGTATCATACCATCTGACATGCCCTTTAGCCACTATTCTAATTTCCATGTCTTTCTAGATGTCTTCCGTAGGGATATCTATAACAAAACTGACTGTAATCAGTGTAAAGTACTCTTACTCCGGATACGAGGGCTTAAAGTAGTCGTAAGAAATTCTAACATCAAAATCTCTGATAATTCTAAAACAGTAAACCAATACTACAGGTATGTCTAATATGACTTTCTTTTTTTTCATATTATGCAAAAGATGCATCATGAACTCTTCTAAAGTCCTGATAATTAGGTTTGGAAGTTAGCTTAATTGCTTCGTTTCATTGGTGACACATATGACATCTTTGCGCTTGTGACGGATTTCATAGTCTTTCCAACGCAGCTCGTTGTTCATCACTTGAAAGTCTTTTACTGAAGATTTTGGATTTAGTTCTGAGATCAGTGTTCTTCCTGATGTATGGATTCATTGAAACACTGATCTTGATCAAACGGCTACGATTATACGATGACACAGCTGGTAATTCCACCATGTCTTAAATAAAAATTGTAGAAGTTTCGTAATGACAGGACCTAATTTTTTTTGCCTCGACGTTAGCACAGTTTAGGTGGTTCTCTTGGCTACATCTTTTTTGACTTTCTGTGACTAATGGGTGTCATTATGCAGGTCATGGAAGTTATTGAGGATATTCTAAGTCAAACTTCTAGAATGACGCCACGCTGCTGATCAGGCGTTAAACTGATCAACACTTTAATGCCTTTTGAGTATTATTCGTTACCTGTGTACTCCTTGAAGTTACGTAATGGAATGAATGCGCCTCTGCCCAACTTACAGATTGTTTTTGCGGTCTAAATCCATGAGATAGTTGGACCTTTTCACGGATCATAGACGTCCCAAGTATTTGTAGTTTGCTTTACAGTAATGATGCGCCCGCCATTCCTAATTCCCCACGCAATCCGATTCTCATTCATCTGAATCATGGTAGGTCAGACCAAAAATCAATATTTTACTCCAGTTAACTTTAGGACAGCGTCCCAGCTCATCCCGGTTCGCAGAAAAAGTAATGCGCAGGCAACCACAACTGTAATGTTTCATGACAGGCTCATTCTATAAACTTTCAAACGACGTCCGCAACAAAACAAACTCTGCCATCAGAATGACACATGATAGTCTCCCCAATCGTTATACACTCTAACTTTTGCCACGCATCTTGAGCCAATGCTGGTAATCTGAATCAACTGCTTTCCCTTTCCTTAGCCTCGCACAAGAACGCTCCTTTCGGCGAAGTGTATCTTTCGTCAATCATCCCAACTGATTCCTGTATCATAAGGATAAACGCCCTTACTGAAAAGAGTTGATTCAAAATATTCTTAAGTTATTGGGCAGGACTTTAGGACATAACCCAGGCCTATAAATTGAGCCCCATCATGTGTTGCATAGAGTCATAAAAAGAAATGTTATTTAGATTAAAGCAATGTACTTTCTGATGACTGTGCACAGCATGACACGCTGAAGGCATCGACCACTGCTTTCATTATAGATGAGGTCGTAACCTCGCAAGTTATGAAAGTATACAGGCAGCTTCCATGTCTTTGGAATCAAATAAAAGTTGAAGATTGCATTTTACTGTGGCTGCACATCTTAAACTTCCCCCTAATGTGCTCAGGTCTCTCTATGTGGGGTTTACAATCTTGGCGTTAGCACTAAACCCACAAATCAAACAATGTGTGGCTGGTCATACTCGTTGTTGGTCTTCAGGGTGCCATTTTGATTTCAGACAGTTAGTTTAGATTATTAGAACAGTCATAACTCGCGCACTCTGGCTGCATGGTTTTTAAGAGTAATTGCAGCATTAGGTCCTCTATATAATTCTGGCTCTGAATGAACGCCCATCCGACCTGACAAACAATTGAAAGCAAAATGACCAAATTTGATGAATACTATTAAGACTGTATTTCGAAGTTTATGTGGCGCTGGGCACCATAACACAAGGAACACTGGTGATTCAAAGTCTGCGTAACACAACATATGGAGAATGTATGCAAGCCGTTTCCAGTTTAAAACTAACTTTAGATCCCTGGCGGGGCGCCGTAGTTAGTTCTGTCTTACAGTCTACAGAAACTTTTACAATGTTTTATATGTTCAAGCGCGGCATTGAACAGATGGCATTCTTGTTAAACATTTTCTACCGATTTCTTGCCTTATGGTTCATGGTCTTGACGCTATGCGCTAATAATCACGCTTATTGTGCGTCTCAAAGTGTAATGGGGCAGCCCTGTGGCGAAAACATTATGAGAAAGTTCCACATGAACTTTGGCTGGTTCGCCCTACTTGTTGGAGTGTTCTTGGACACTGTAATTGGCACCAAATTTTTTTCCTCATCCCATGTGTATTACATTAACAGTTAATTGGTTTGTTTTTGTTCTTTCAAAACTGATCAATTTGGTCTACACTACAGGAAAGTATATTCCATTGAAGTTAAGATCTTTTCGGCCGAATTGCCGAAAGTTAGTCACTTCTCTGCGTGCGTTCGCCGGAACATGATGCAGCCTTTGCAAGAACGCACCACATGAAACATTTGTTGTCTGAAATTTTTATGTTTAAAAAATGCTCCTTTAAAACAAACTCCCGAGGTAGCGGAATGTTAAGCCTTGCCTACTATCGGTGCATACTTAGCCTGTTTTAATCTAATCTCTAAGACTTCGCTTTGCCCAACAGAGCATTCTTTTTGGCTTCTTCAGCCGCAGACGCTCAAAACTTTGGCAAGCGTTCGTCTGCACCGGGTCGTTAAGTCATTAGAGGAATAATAGTCTGTTTGTTTAGTCGAGACCCAGATTCTAAATTTTCTTCATTCTATTGTACATAGCGATTTAAAACAGCGCTAACATTACTTTAACGGGGCGGCTCTATTGTTAGGTTGCCTGGAACTGAGAAATAGCATGAACAACACTGCCTGTACGTTTGTTGGGTCCAACTGACTTTAAATCAATATCATTCAGTGCTCTTGATAAACGCTCACTCACGGGCATTCCTTCAAAAACAATTCGTTTGTCCTTCATATATCTTAGCATTGATGTCCTTATTTTCGACAGCCAAAATAATTAATTAAATTAAAAAAAAATTACTTAATCAGACCCAATATCAACTGTCTTTTTGCGCTTGGACTCATAACTAAGTATAAACACCCTTCGTGTTGTTATTGTGAGCTGTTTAGACAGAGTTTTAAGGTCTCGTTTAACTTTTTTAAGCATTCCTATTTTATTGATCGGGGTCTGGTGTTGAGAAAAACTTGTCCTCGCCTTTCTTTATGAACGATCAAAACTTTTGTCTTGTGTAGTCATCACAATCGGCTGGTAACGGATTAAATTCTTCATCGTGACTGTTTGAGTCGACAAGCGCTTTATTAATTGTCAGTTTAACGAGCTAAGTTAAGCTGTTTATTAGTTTGAACCATACGGGTGATGCTTTTGGAGTTTAGTTATTTACTTTTTTGCTAGCGCACC
Source organism: Conus ventricosus (assembly GCA_018398815.1). NCBI lineage: Eukaryota > Metazoa > Mollusca > Gastropoda > Neogastropoda > Conidae > Conus > Conus ventricosus. Next base: position 28,022 of record JAFLJL010014186.1, on the reverse strand, counting down.
TCACGGCTAATGAAACACAGGCCGAGGCTAAAGACAAACCACCTAGGAGGTAAAGCTGCGGGTGCGCCTCTGCTGTGCTAAGAGACACAACACTCGTTCCTGATGATAGAGCCTTATAGTCGATGCTCCGTATATAACATATGTAACAGCACTTAAAGGCAGCAGAATACCTTCGTTTGGTTTTGCTGTATTTTGAAAGGTCTTGCTCTAGTACATGCTGCATTTGCGTAATGTTTGTTAATCTAACGGTTTTTATTCAGGGGGTTTCTATAACAAGCTGAATTGCTGCTATCTTTCTTTTAGCGGGCGCTGTCGCTGTAGGCACATTTGGATAAACCTGAACAGACATGCTTTTTATAAAATGAAACATAATTTAGCTATATACATCTGTAAATCTGTTCTTTACAATATTCATCTGCGCATCATATATTCAAAACAAATGTACATTAAGCCGGTTCTCGGCTTCTACTTCTATATCAATTGGAATGTTATTACGTCTCTCCCGCTCTCCCACCGCTTCCATTGCAACTGATAAACTCTGTTGACCTCCTAGGTCAATCCCTAAACCCGTATTTTGAATGTTAAATAAATCATCAACGCCTAACATTGTGAGATGTAAATCATATGACCAGGTTACTGTTGGACTTCTTACACTTCCCCGCCCCAAACCGTATTTCTTATTCAACAAATGCTGATAAGGTTTTAAGCCCGCTAGCGCTAGATTAGGTTAGGACTGTACCCTCAATCGAACATTGTACTTTCGATATTTTTGGAATTAAAAAACTTTTCACTTCCTCTTATGCACGGTTCTTCATTCTTCGCACACAATAAAATACCTTTAAGCGATCTTGTGAGGACGCTTAAAACTAAAATTCCACTAATAGTGTCTGCCCTGCTTCTGGGATATGTTGTATGATGAAACAACTCTTTCGTACTATTGGAAATGAGGGTTCCTATTGGTGACGCAATCAGCTCTGCTAATTTAGGACGTGGCTAACAACGTCAACTCTAACGAGAACGTCAGAAATGCTTTCTTTGCTTCGGTGGTTGTATGATTTAATAACCCGTTTGAATTCATTCAAAGTTTAGTTCATATGACATCTGTCTTTTAATGCTCTTGAAAAGTCTGGTGCATGCGCTTTTAACACCTCAACATCTAAGGGAATGGAAAAGCGATTTCCATACGCAACTTTTACGGCTACATACTTATTGAGTCCTTAGTATCTCCAGCGCCTTATACCACTGTTTTAGTGCTTCTTCATTTTCGATTCCTTGAAACGCATGAACAACCCCTTTCATTCCCAGCGTTAGCGATAGATCAGAATAGGTTAAAAATATGTCTGCATTGTGTAAGAAAATATTTCTCTGCCCATCAATTTTATAGAAATTTTCTTAAACGATTGCCCGTCCCAATTTCTGTAACAAACTGTCTGTTTGGGTCAGTTGTTGTGAATCGAGCGCTATTTTGAAAGTAAGGACGCGCAGAGGCCTGCACAATCAATTCATCCGCTCCTAGGTCTGGAAATTTGACAGTAAGAATTTGAATACGCATCAATAGTAGCATGGATTATTTGGAACAATAATATTCAGTTTACTTTCCCTTCACGCCATGGGGCTCTTTCAGGGTTTAGTTTTTTTATAGCGGGACAAGAATCGAGCCACAGCAATATGTTTGTTGTGGCATTTTACTGCAAGCAAAATAACAAGTTTAATTATTTAAAAACATGGGCAGGAATTGAAGAGAGAAGGAATATGATGTTTTGTCGTGGATAAGACAATGAGTGAAATGTTCCTTTGACACAGCCTCGCTCAACGCTCTCATGGCAGCGTGAATTAACAGCAAGTCCGGTCGAAGCCATTTTACAAAAGTTTAGGCCAAGAACCTCCCGAATTTATAGGACCAAAAGATTTATGAAATAGAAGATGGCCATAGTCAGTTAAAAAAACGGATCAGGGCAAATTGTTCCGGCTTACAACTAACCCCGAACCATCAGTTTTTAGCTGTGGTTGCACTTAGAAATAGGATCAGTGTGAAAGATCAAAATCGCCACCTTGGCATGCATAGACCGATTAAGAGCGGAGGCTGTTGCTAAACTTCAAAACACCACTACAAAGAAACTCCGAAGCTTAACCAAATGCAAAAACATGGAACTTAAAGAATTAAATCAATCAGAGGCGATTTAATATATAACATAGAAGCAGAAAAAACAGTTTTTCGGAAAGAAAACATCGTTAAAGATATCACGACTCACCGTACCATGCGGGAAGAAAATAGAGGCCTTGATCATGCTTTAAGAAACCATCAAGAGGCGAATTACCACCCATAATAGAAAAACTAGGTGAACTAGATGGGCAAATAAGAAGAGAAAAAGAAAAACTCGTGAGCTGATGACCGCAAACTTAGGACTGAGATAAAAGAAGTATACCCCAAAGACTTAAAAGATTTGACAAGAAAGTTCAGAAAGACTAGAAGTGCTAACTACTACGAGTACCGCAATTACGCACTCAAGTGAATAGAATAAGAGAAACAATCGAAAAATTTTATATGAAGACGCAACGCTAGCAGACACGAATAAGAACATTGTTAACGAGAGCTGGAGTCACATTAGCAAGCGTAATTCATGCCTTACGGATTTGCAATAAGTCCCTGGTGTTGCTAATACAGGCGGCGGTGGAGGTCAAAGTCCAGTGCCTCCGCACATATGCTGATAGAAATCATGGGTAAAAAAAAGCATATATCAATTTGCAAGTTATTAAAAAAATTAGCTGGTCACGCCGTGAACGCTTACCAGGAAAATGGGGAGTATACGTGAGCGGCTTATGTGCTACTGCCAGCAAAGTAGATCTGTTTTATGGCGAGCAACTTATGGGCAATGTTCTCTTACTAGTTGGGTTATATTTGTAAGATAAAGACCAAGTAAACCTAGGCCAGTTACTCCAAGAACAAGCGCTGTCTTTTCATATATGGTCATCGCGAACAGAGTCTGCGAAGCTTTGCTGCGTCTACAATGACTTGGGGAGGTTTGGACTTCGGGAGAATTAGATGACTTAAATCTAGGTGTGTTTGTTTACTGCTTGTAAATATTACTGGCTCAGAATTATGTCGTTTTCCCAAAACCTTCTGTTTCATTGCCTGCTATAAGAATTTCCTTATTAATAGTTTATTAATATTCTACCTGGAAAGTCTGAGGTCATAAGGCAGCATGTATACAACAGTGCCAACAGCAAAGTTACTTGCGGATCTTGGTAATGTAAAACATTTGGTACCTTTTAATACTTGAAGGTAAATCAACAGTTAAATAATGGCGATCCTCTAATTTGCTATGTATTGTTTTTGTGCGTCAAAGCCAGTAGAAGGATCAGTTTGCTCTATCTCGTTTGCTGCTGCGACCCTAGCAAAACACCAAACGTAAGTACGAATATGAGTCGTTAATTCGTCTATTCATGCTTTGTTAGGCCATAGAAGTGTCTAAGATAATGTTTTCCATGCTGTTTTCTGCTCTTTTGTCATGGACCGAGGGGAACAGCTGTGCTGAAAGAGAAAGGATGTGTAGGAGGAATTCCAGTCATAGTTCTACTTTCTGTGCACGCCCCTAAAATAAGGGGGTGCCTAGACATGATACAGATCCAACTTTTTGTCTAAAGTCTGTTCTGGTGTTAATAATGAATTCGTTACAGATCCTTTCAAAAGCCTTCATGTCTATTATCGTGCTGAATGGATTAGAACGGTATGTCATTTGGATATGGCGCTCGCCGATTCAGTCAAAATACGCCTAAGGTGTAATAAAAATGAAATCTGTACCACTGACTACCAAAGGATCAGGATGATTCTAAGTGATCTGCATACGACCACTCCACACCAGTTGATGCACAAAAACAGCAAAAAGTTTAACTGAGTTTGATAACACTGCATCGGATGACTAAACCACGCTTCGCGATGTAGTCTTTTTTAAATAGGGGGGTTTAAGATAATCTGTTTAATGGCGATACTACCTTTTTCTGCCCCGGCACCGTCTGGGTCACGAAAATGTCGACGGGTTGTCAGTTGTAATATTTTTAAGATTGTATTGCGCCCAAACAGAATCATTTTGCATCAGTTATATTTGCAATGCCCTCATTTTAAATTTGTCTTTAAAAAAATGTTGTAACAGATAAACAACTCAAGACCGCCTTCGTTTTTTGAAAAACATGCATTAAGAACAATGCGGCGGCCAAAACGGTCGCGCTCATGAATATTTTCAAAAGTCGAAGGGGTTTAATATAAGCGAAAAACCAAGGGGAATCATAAGATTACAAAAGAAGTGGGGCTACAGCTTAACCAGTTAACAATACTGATGGTTATACGGGTTTTGACTCACTAAAAGACGCAATGAGTAAATTTCGGATTACTCTCAAACTTACAATGCAAATCTAAAAACAATATTAACATTAGAACCTGGAAAAAATCAGATTACTTATTTGATATAACGAGCTATCTACAATGATAGGCTTTAAGTTGACACTCAGGTCACTAAAAGACTTTGTTGTTGCGCCAAACAAAACTACTTTTAAGGTGGTAAAATCCGCTCGATCTTGCCAATACATTCATTACTTTCTGTTCATATGGAATGAGCTGAGCATGATGAAAACTTATTTGATGGAAGGCCCTCAAATGTTTTAAGAGCGTTACCGGCGGGAACGTGCAATATATTGCGATTATGAAATTAGATACAATCCCTAATATACAGTTTAAAAGATTAGTTTGGTAGGTTTGGATCAAATAAAATAAAAATTTCAGACAAGCAGGGAAAGTTGTGACCTGCAATAACTACAATTGTTTAGGAAATAATATAATAAAAATGTACTAAAATGTCGCGTGGGCCAGAAGAAGGGGAGTTACATTAGCGCCTGTGAGTGTGAAATTATAACATAAGAATTTAAAAGACTTGCAGACGTTGCTGACATTGAAACAGACTGGTGAAATAGGCACTAGTATGGTTTGGAGTACACTAAAGATTGGTGATTATAAACGCAAAGAGGTTGGCGACAGCAAAAGTTCCTAAAACTAGAACAGCTGCGCAAATTAGAAGCAAAATAATGTTGGCCAGTATGAATATAAAATAGTTCCGAAAGCCTCTGACTAACATGGCACTTAGAAACCATCTTATTTAGATGGGAAGCATAAAATTTGAATTCATAAGCCCATTTACATATTTTAGCGCCAAAATGTTTCAGAAAACGCAATTCAAACTCAGGCCCCTTAACATGTAGTCTTATGCCAGAGGACCATAGTCAGGAAAGAGATTGAAATAGCGTAGGGAATAAACAGTACAACCTCCACAGAAGAGAATCAGATTTGAAAGATGCTTCTACAACAATTACAGTTAATCGCAAATAGCAATTAGTAGACCCGTCACAATGTATTTGAGAAATTTCTGTCTTTAAAAGATGTAAAGAGGGATGGGGTGTTGGGCATAGTGACGTCCTTCTAAAAGGAAATCTACTTAGCTGGCAAACTTAGCGTTGAAACCTTAAGTTACGTC
>JAFLJL010014186.1:2500-20000 GCA_018398815.1 Conus ventricosus | reverse complement strand
CAAACTGTGCTGGCTGCTCTCCCTGTGTGTAGGCATCATGCAGAACTGTATGAAGTTAGTGGAAAAGTGCTGGTTGCTCTCCCTGTGTGGTGTAACTGAACAATAAAAAGTGCTGCCTGCAGAACTCTATGACAGAGTGACGTTTTCCTGTGTTTCTTCTTCATGTTGAGCACACACACAACAAAGGGTAAGTGAGATATACATTCTAAAGCTGTCGCAGAAATGTGTTTTCCACAGTCATATTATATTTGTTATTGGTTTTAACGTGCGAGGAGAAATCTACTGTTTTGAGACAAAATCTACTGGTTTGCTACACCTAATCTACTGGTCAAGGGGATAGAGGAGTATTGGCCGAAAAACTAAGTGGACGTGCGGGTGTTGACAGCGGAACACGCTGTTGTTGATAGCCGAACAAATTGTGTTGTTGATAGCCGAACAAATTGTGTTGTTGATAGCCAAACAAATTGTGTTGTTGAGAGCCGAACAAATTGTGTTGTTGAGAGCCGAAAAAATTGTGTTGTTGAGAGCCGAACAAATTGTGTTGTTGATAGCCGAACAAATTGTGTTGTTGAGAGCCGAACAAATTGTGTTGTTTGAGAGCCGAACAAATTGTGTTGTTGAGAGCCGAACTCGTTGTAGTTCATAGGTGAACACACTTGTTGATAGCGGAACAAGTTGTGTTGTTGTAGTTGATAGCTGAACACACTGGGCTTATGGTGATGTTGACGGCTGAACTCATTCATTGGTGTTGATAGCTGTTCAAACTTGGGTGTTGAGAGCTGAACTCATTGTTGTTGATAGCTGGACAAAGTATGATATTGATAGCTTAAATTAACACTCTGTTGTAGATAGCGAAACAAACTATGATGTTAATAGCTGAACACACCGTATTGTTGATAGCTAGACAAACTCTGATGTTGATAGCTAAATACACTATTTTTGACAGCTTAACAAACTATGATGTTCATAGCTGAACACATTGTTGTTGATAGCTAGACAAACTGTGACGTTGCTAGCTGCACTAAGCGAACTATGCCGTTGATAGCTGAACATTTGTTTGTTGTTGTTTATGGCTGAACAGACTCTGTTGAAAACAATTGTTTGAACAAAGTATATTGACACTTGCACAATTGTGCTGTTTATAGCAGAAGAAATGAAATTGATAGCTCGAAGTTTGTGGTAGGTGGCTGGTGAAACTATATTGATAGCTGTAAAAACTATATTGATAGCTGTACAAACTATATTGAAAGCTGAACAAACTATATTGATAGCTGTACAAACTATATTGATAGCTGAACAATGTCACTGATGGCTAAACTAACTGTGTGGTTGATGCCTGAACAAGCTATATTGCTAGCAGAACAAACTATGTGGTTTATAGCTGTACAAACTATATTGATAGCTGAACAAACAATGTGGTTTATAGCCATATAAATTATGTTGATAGCTGAACAAACTATGTGGTTTATAGCCATGCAAACTATATTGATAGCTGAACAAACTATGTGGTTTATAGCTGTGCAAACTATATTGATGGCTGAACAAACTATTGGTTTATAGCTGTGCAAACTATATGATAGCTGAACAAACTATGTGGTTTATAGCTGTGCAAACTATATTGATCATGATGGATGAACAAACTATGTGGTTGATTGTTCAACGTTGAACAAACTATGTGGTTTATAGCTGAAAAAATTGGTGCCCCCCCCCCCCCAAGTTTTTTAAATTACCAACAAAAAAACAAACCCAACAAACAAAACAAACTGAACAACAACACCCAAACAATACCAACACAAACCCAAACAAAAACCCCCCCCCCCCCCACCCCCCCCCCAAACAAAACCCCCAACACACACCACACACAAAACACACACCCCCCCCAAAACACACACCCCCAACACACACACACACACACACCCCCACACCCCCACCCCCCCCACACACACACCCCCACACCCCCAAACCCACACCCACACACACACACACACAAAACACACACACACACACACACACACACCCACACCCACCCCCCACACACACGCCACAACACACACCCACCAAAAACACACCCCACACACACACCCCACACACCACACACACACCCACACACACACACACACACACACCCACAAACCAACAACAAAAAACACCCCCCCCACACACACACACCCACACACACACACACACCCCCAAAAACACCCACCCCCACACACACACACACACACCCACACACACCACAAAACCAAAACCCACACACACACACACACAACCCACACACACACCACACACCCACAACACACACACACACACACACACACCCCACACCCACACCCCCCCCCACACACACACACACACCCACACACCCCCACACCACACACCCCCACACCACACTCACACACACCCCACAACCCACCCACACAAAAACACCACCCACACACACACACACACACACCACACCCCAACACCCACACACCCACCCCACACACACCCAAAAACACCACACCCAACCCACCCCCCAAAACCCCCACCCACACCCACACACACAAAAACACACACACCACAACCCAAAACCACACACACCACACACACCCCACACAACACACACACACACACCACACACCCACCCACAAAAAAACCCCCCAAAACACCAACACCCCCCACACAACCCACACCCACACACCCAAAACACAAAAACCCCCCACCCACACACACACACCCACACCCACACACACACACACCCAAAACCACACACACAACACACACCCACACACACAAAACACACACACACCCCAACACACACACCCACACACACACAAAACACACACACACACCCACACACCAACACACACACACAACCCACACACCACACACACACACACCCACACACACCCAAAACACCCGCACACAACACACACCCCCCCACACACAAACACACCCCCACAAAACCCCACACACCCCCCCCCAAAAACACACAAAACACACACACCCACCCACACCCAACACACACCCCCACCCCCCACACAACACACACACACACACCCACCCCCCAAACCCCACACACACACCCACAAAACACACCCCAACACACACAAAACACACACACACCCACACAACACCCACACACACACACACTTTTGGTTTGTGACCCCACTTCGAGTCATTTCTTATTCCCCCCCAAACCCCACTTCCTCCTCCCTCCATTTCCCCCCCCCTCCCCCTCTCTCTCCCAACTCTCCCTCTTTTCCTTTCTCTCTCTCTCTCATCTCCCCCCCCTCTCTCTCCCCGCCTCTCACTCTCTCCTCTCTCTTCTTCCCCCCAAAAAATCCTCTCTTGCTTCTCTCCTCCTCTCTCTCTCTCTCTCTCCCCCTCTCTCTCTTTTCCCCCCAAGGGGGTTTTGCGTGTGACAGCTTGTTCATTTTTAAAAACTTTTTTTGACAGAATTTTCTGAAATTAAAGTTGTACCCAAAAGAAATTTTCTTTTCCCTAGTGTTTTTTGGGGTTCTTTTTTCGTGAGTTTTTCAGTAGATTTTTTTTTTTTACTTTTTTAAAGAGTAAACTTTTTTTTTATAAAATATGGGGTTTTTTTAATGTATACAGGTTCAAAGGGAGTTGAAAAGAGATTTTTCTTTTTGCCTCATAAAATTTAATTTATGTTTTATAACTATGTGGGTTTTAAAAAAAATTTGCATCAAGAGACCCAATATGATATTTTAGGCCCTTTGTTTTGGGCTCAAAATTTTTTTCCCTGGACCCTTAACACTAACAAACCCTAACAAAATATCTCTCTCTCTTCTCTCCTTTTTTCCTCTCTCCTCTCTCTCTTTTTCACTCTCTCTCTCTCTTCCCCCCTCTCTGTTTTTTGAGCTGCCCCCATTTCCCGGCCCCTCCTGTTTCATACATTTTTTTTTCACAGGGCGTGGGGTGGAGTATTTTTTTGGTGCGTGTTGTTGTTTTTTGTTGTTTTTTTTTTTTGAAGAAGACATATTTTCAAAAATTTTTTCAAATGTTTTTTGGGTGTTTCATACTTTCCCCCCTTTTTTGGGGGGGGGGGTTTTTGGTATTTCGCCTTTTTTTTCAGTAACACTGCGGGGCCCAGTTTAATTGTCTTTGTGTGTGTGTGTGTTTTGTTTTTGTGTGGGGGTGTTTTTGGGTGTGGGTGTGTGTGTGGGGTGTGGGGTGTGTGTGTGTGTGTGTGTTTTGTTTGTTTTTTTTTTAATTTTTTTTAAAATTCACTTAACATTTTTTGATATAAACGGCACGTTTGCCCTAAAACCGAGTATCAAAATATATGGGGTGGGGTTTGTGTTGCCCCCAAAGTCCGCCCCTTACAACGGCGGGAGCCAAGAGCCCGGTGTGGGCGCTGGTTTGGGGGGCTTTGCCAATTCCGGTGAAAAATGAAAGGGCCCAAGCCCCGCCCCTTTTCCGGGCCTCGGGTTACCACGACAACCAGCTCTCTATGCAGCGAAACGAAAACCCCCCCAAGGTAAGAAGGGCACCTGGCCCCCCGCAGACCCTCTCCAACCCCCGGTAGATCAAGCGTACGAGCCAAATAGAACAATTTTTTCCAATGTCAAAACGCTGTTTTTAATTTTGTGGGGGGGAAAAAACCCCCAAACCGGAAGGTATGAAAAAAAAAACAAAAAACAAACAAACAAAAAACGAAAAAAGAAGAAGAAAAAGGGCGCGAATGATACCCACCCCCCCCCCCCCCCAAAAAAAAAAAAAAAAAAAAAAAAAAAAAAAAAAAGAAGAAAGAAAAAAAAAAAAGAGTGGGGGGACGTTTTTTTCACACCATTCGGAAAGGCTGAAAAAACCCCCAACCACGGAAAGGTTCCTTTTTCGTTCCCCCCTTCCTGTAGTTTTTTTCTGTCGGGGGTTTTAAAACCCGTCAGTTGAATCGTTGAAGATGTTTCAGTCCTGTCACTTTTCCCCTTTTCCTGGAGTTTTTAATTTTTTGTTTTTTTTTTGAAAAAAAAGTTTTCCTTAATTTTTTGAAGGAAAGAGGCGTTAAAGCGCGAGGGGCTTCCGTGGGACAGAAATTTTTCTTCTGTGTTCCCCCCAACGTACCGCACGAAACCCTTACCTTGATGCATACACGCCCCACGCACGCACGAAACGCAGGGGGCCGCCCCACGCACGCACACACAACACACACCCCAACACACACACACACACACACAAAACACACCCAACACAAAACACACAAACACACAAAACCCCCAAAGAAAATGTCTAGTACTTAACACGCAGGGGCAAAATCCACCCAGACTCCAAAAGGAAAAAAGGGGGGGAAGGGCGACACCTTCCTTTGTTTTTTAAAGGTTCCGGGGGGCGGGCGCGCGCGCGCCCGGGGTTGTATGAAAATGGGGTTGTGTGATTATTTATTTTGGGCCCTTTCTCGTTTATTCAGACTGGCAACTTTCTGACCCCGAAGTTAGCACCTGTCTATCTATCTGTCTTTTTTCATCTCTGTCCGTCTGTCTGTAAGCATGTATGTCTCCCCTCCCCTCTCTCTCCCCTCCTCTCCTCTCCCCTTCCCCTTTTCTCTCACCTTCCCCTCTCCCCTCTCTCTCAAACTCCCTCTCTCCTCTTTTCTCCTCTTTTTCCCCTTTCCTCTCTCTCGTTTTCCTCTCTCTCTCTCTTTTGGGTTCGGGCTAGGGCGACCTAGAATGGGGTTCCCTTTCCCCTGTTCTCAGACAAGTAAATTTCCCAATAACCAAAAAATTTAATGCCCTACCAACAACAATTGTTAGGATTTTTCCCCCGTTTTCAAACCCCCCACCTATTTTCCGGGCGGGGCACCAAAATCGGTGTTTTCCTGTTCCCCCAACAAGTAAGACTTCAAAACCAAAAAATAAAATAACTGCCCTACAAACAAAAAAATTTTTGGTAGGAATGTCCGTTTTCAATCCCAAATTTACTAAAGTTTTTCATAGAGTAACGTAGGGGAATTTTTTCCCATAGAGTAACGTGGGGAAAAAAGTAGACTTTGGCCCTAAACCCCACCCCTAATTAACGGGTATTAAAAAGCACCTGTGTCTAAAACGGGGCCCATATACAAACTTTGGGGGCGGGGTAACCTTTTAAAAATTTCCCCCCTTTGGGTTCCCGGGCCCCTACCAAAGGACTCTACAAAATCAAAAACTGCAGGGGACCCGCCATTGGGTTGACAACCCGATTATTTAATTTGGGGTTTTTGGGGTTTTTGACTTCGTTAAAACCACAGAACACAGAAACACAGTCAAATTTAGCTTTTAATCCCAAACCCCCCCAAAACCCAATTCCACAAAAACCTTCTTAAACATCCAGTCCCCTCTACACGGGGCGGGGGTTTTTTCAGAGCAGCTTGAATTTTTTTCGTCAACGCGAGGGCTTGGTGATAGAAATTGTCAATTTGCGAGTTTCTGGATTTTTTTTAAAAGAGTTCTCCGTCTTTCTCATTTAAATTAACCCAAAACAAAGGGGAACTTAAAAAGACTTGTAACAAATTTTTGAAATTTCCTTTTTTATTTTAAACAACCTTGGGGGGCCAGGCCTTTTTCCAAAAGCTAAATACTGTTTAAGGGCCGATTTTTTAAAGTAACCCAAAGGTTTTTTGGGCCTTTTCAGTTAGAATTTCCCCTTTTAAAATTTCTTTCAGCGTTTTTTGTTCATCAAAGACGGATAAACGTTTTAAACCACTTTTTTAAACCTTTTTTCTTTTTTGGGTGATTTTTTAAGGCGGGTTTAAAAAAATTTTCCCCCAACAAAAATTAGCCCTTTTAGATTTTTTTATATTTTTGGCCCTTTTTTTAAATTGAGCTAAAAACTGACCTGGGGGGTTTTGGTAATTTTTTCTTTTTTTTTTTTTTTTTCAAATTTTTTTGCTCCCCCCCCTCACGCCAATTGTTAAAAAGCGTTGAAAATTTTTCCATACAAAGGCAAAGCGGGAATAGAAAGTCTATCGGGGTTTTGAATTAATTGATTATTTCTTTCATAGAAACTTTTTTGGGCCCTTTCCTTTTTTGCATCAATCTTTTATGTCCCCCCGTCACTAACATTTAAAATTTTCCATTTCTTCGAAGTCCAAAATTTTGGGAGGGGAATTACAAGAAAAGGCGCATATTTAATTTACACAACAGGGGGCGCCCCCGGGAAACACAAGGGTTTTAAAGAGTTTGCCAGTCACGAAGGAAAGCCAACTATTCGCCAAATATATGTCGTCCCCCCACAGGGGGGGGGGTTTACTAACGCTTTGAAGGCTACCCAAAAGGGAAAAACGAATCACTTCTCAGCCAGGGGAACACAGCCTGTTCAGTCACAAAGCAAGGGGCCCCTCCATTTCCCATTTTTCCCTTGGCACCTCCTTCCACTTTGGACACTTGACCCCCTTTTCACCCCAAGCTACCCCAAGTCCCAAATTTAAAGCCCAACCCCAATTTCCCAAATTAAGTCACCCCAAGCCCCTTAATTAAGGTAAACCCCCAAGTCTTTAATTAAGCCCACCCCAAGTTCTTGATCAAGTTACCCCAATTTTTAAAAATTTAAGTTTTTTAATTAAGTTACCTAAAGTTTTTTAATAAGTTCTTTATCAAGCCCCCCCCAAAAGTCACCCCCAAATTTTAAACCTAAACCCATAACTAAGTCATCCTAATGTACAAAAAAGTTCTTATTCAAGTTACCCGTAAAAAAAAACAAAAAATTTCAATGTTTTTGTTTTAAAAGTAGATGTCTAATAAATTTCACACACGCCTAAAAAAACGGGGTCCCCGGGTTTGAGAATAACTTGCCCGCTTTCTCTGCGCAAGTGGGTTTACATAAAATTTAAATGAATTTTTTAAAATCCGAAGAAAACCGCTTTAAAATTAAAATTTTTGTTTAGGGGAATTTTCCCTTTTTATAGACCCCAATGTTTTTTTAAATTTTGGACACCATAAATTTTAATAAAAACCCAGGGGTTCTATTTTTTATTAAAAAAATTTAAATTTAAGTTTTTTAAAAATTTTAATTCCATCTAAAAATGGATAAAAATGTCTTTTGTTATTGGCGGGCTGGCGTGCTGTTTTTTTTTTTTGGTTTTTAAACGGGTTCCCGAATTTTTTTAAATTTCTTTTGTTTTTTGGGTGCCATTCTTTTATTTTTTTATAACCCCTAAAAAACCCCCCCCCCACAGCAGCAAGGGCGCCAAAAAAGGGAACAAATTTTTTGTTCAATATTCCATGAAACTTGGCGCCCGTGGGCTTGAATCACATGGAGTTTTTATAGCTGGCATTTAAACAACTTGTTTTGGCGTTGGCGGCGTTATTTTTCATTAGACCTTTTATTTTGTAACAATAAATTTTTTTTTTTCTGTTCCACTCCGCTAATCTTTTTCCTGGCTTTAAAAACGCCCAGGTGAGGTGTTTTACTGGGCACTTTCTCGACTTTATTCAAAAGTTTTTTTGATTCAAGGGGTTTTAGGATTTTTGCTGATTTTCCGACTTTGTTCCTTTTTAAGGGGAAAAAAATTTTATAGAATTAAAAGTATTAAAACCCCGATTAATGGCGACAAACAATTTTTCCCAAAAAAGTTTAAAACAGATCACACCCTAGAGACTCCTAATGCTTTGTTAAAACGGGGCTTGGGGTTAAAATCATACGTAAGGGTCTTTTTCAGAATAAAGGAGCAAAAACCAAATGACTTTTTTATTTTACAAACTAAGAACCGTTTGCCCCACACTTTTCACCATTTTAAGGGCCCCAGCGCGCCCTTACATACCTGTTATGATACTTTAAAATGTCTTGGGGGGGAAATCTGGGGAAACTGTTCCATGCTGGGGAATTTAGTTCCGAGGAAATGTTTTTGGGTTTTTTCCCCACGCCGCCAAAGAATTTTCAACCCCTTTCCCTTTTTGGGGGGATAATTCTTTTGGGCCATCAAATTGGGCATTTTATAAATTTTAGGAAGGTTTAGGGGTGCCTTTTAAAAATGTATAATTTATCACTGCCCTGTTTTTTTTTTAATTTTAAAAATTATTTTTTTTTCTAAAAATGAGCAACCGAAAAAACTAATTTCCAACCTTGTATAAACCCTTTTTTGCGTTATTGGGGGTCTAAGTTAATTCCAAAGCGGTAAATGGGTTGTTAAGAAATTAAAAACCCAGATCTTTGGGAAATAACTTTGAGGGTTCAGCAAAAACTAATTTCTATCATTGCGGGTTCGTTTTTCCACGAAAAATTTTCTAGCAAACAAGGAATAATTTTCCCGACAGTATAAAAAAATGTAATAAAAAAAACATTTATAAAAATGGCTTCACTCGTAATGTATAGGTGGCGCGTGGGAATTCGCTTGCTTTTTGGGGGAGTAAAAACGGGATTTAGTAAACGCGAAGATGAAGGCGAAGAAAAAAAACATAAAAAGCTGTGGGGCAAATAGCGCACACAAGAAACGCTATGAAAAGCAGACAAATTTAGCAGTTTGATTTTAAATTTAAAGATAAATCCGAAAAAACCCGGGCCATTTCAGCTTACACATTTAAAAAATTTGATCAACAATAAAACAATATTATCTAGTAACAGGGAAACCCCAAACGAGACATTGCCCCCCCCAAAAATTTTTCAAATTTAACATCCATCAAAAAACCAAAAAAAAATTGGGGGAAGAAAAACCCCGTTTTTGCCGGGTATGACTGTTGTGTATTTTGTTTGCAAAAAATTTGGCTGAAAAAAATGGGGAAAAAAATCTATTAAATTTGCCCAAAAGGTATTTAAGGGCCTCACAGCAATTAAAAAACTAAGCCAAGGGAGCGGGGGGGGCCGTGAACCAAAAAGCAAAAATGGTTTTTCAAAAAAAGCGTTTGGGAAATTTATTTACCTGCGCCTAAACAATACAGAGGGCCACAAAATTTTTTGAATACAATACCGAACGACAAACCCCTCAAATGGATCTTCTATAAAAAAACCCTCTGATACATTTAAAGAAAAAGATTTTAAATACGCCTCAAAAGACATTGACGAGCTTTTAAGAACAAAAATGCGGAACCAATTTTTTTGATTAAAAACAAAAGAGTGGCCCTTTTGCGTTCTGTTGCTATAAAAAACTAAAATAAACCAACCCGGGGGGCCCCTTTAAATTAAACCTTTGCCCCTGAATTTAAGCCGATGATGGAAAAGAATTTAAAGGGGAAATGAACCCAAATTTTTGTTTAAACATAGAGTTACCACAAAAGAGGCATTTTTCCCGGGGTTCCCAGATCACAAGGGGTTTTGTTTTTAAAACTTTAAAAAAACAGTTTTGCAAAACTTTTCTCCAAACCCTTTTCACAAGGCCGATTGACAAACTCCCCCAACAGCAAATGGGTTTTGAAACTTTCCCTTTTTTTTGCGCCCCCAAAGGGGGAATGAAGAATTTTTTAAAAGGGGTAAAACCAAATACAACAAACAAAAGAAAAAAAAAAAATTTTTGATGAAAAAGAGCCTTTTATCCGGGAAACTTATTAAACCCTTTGGTTTTAAAAAGAAAGGTAACCTTTTTTTTAAACCGGGGAAGCCAAAGGGCCAAACCCACAGGGGGAACAGATCCAGTTTGGGGGTTTGAACCCTATGAAATAAAAAGAATTGAAAATGAAACCACCCGTGTTAAAATTTACCGAAAAAAGAACCCCCCCAACAAAAACCACTCCTCAAAAAACTTTTGTTTAAAGAAGAAATGCAGAAAATCCCACCAAAAACAATGTTCCCCCTTTTAAAAAAATTTTTCGTAAAAATATTTGAGTTTTAAAAAGGAAGCTCAGAAAAGGGAAATGGCAGAACAAACAAAAATGGGGGAAAAAGGGAAAAACCTTTAAAATGTAAAGGAATCATTTTATGCGTGTTTAAAGGGAAATTTAAGGGAAAAAATTTTTTGGGGGTTAATCATTTCATGCTAAAACAACCAAATCACCTACCAAATTAAACCCCCCAAAATTGGGAAAAAAAAATATCTTGAAATAATAAAAAAAATTTTGGGAAAGGCATCAACAAACCCGAGAAAAAAATTTAAATGAATTGGGTGAACTATTTAATTTAAACAAAAACAAAAGTTGAAGAAAAATATTAAAACCCCCCCCCCCCCCCCCCCCCCCCCCCCCCCCGTTTATTGGGTCCCCTCCATTTCCCGATTGCATAGAAAACTCGGATTAAAAAAATACTTTTTTTTGTTTTGTTCAATCTAACGACTTCTTTGTTACAACAGTTTTTGTTGATTTTCATGAAGATTAGATCGCAGTTTTTACGTTGTCCCCGATGAAAATCTTATTTGGGCCCAAAAAATGGTTCTTTGAGTTGTCAAAGTGATATGTTTGACTTCACAACGCGGGGAGATATTCCCCTTTTCTTTTTTTAATGTTTTTTTTCCCGGCTCGAAATAAATGTACCCTTTTTGACCTTAAAAACCAAAAAACTCCTTATCACCTTTTCCCAAAAATTTATCCTTCAAAATTTTCCCAAAACCTTCTTATTAGTAATTGGAAAACAAAGGCAAATCTTTGGGGTAAACGAACGTGTCCTAACCATCCTGCATGCCCTTTACTACTTCTAATTTTCCCTGTCATTAAAATTTTCTTCATTTGGGATTTTTCTATAACAAAACTGTCTGTATCGGGGTAAAGTACTCTGGACTCAGGGAAAAGAGGGCTTAAAGTAGTTAAAAAGAAACTCTAACAACAAAAACTTTGATAATTTTAAAAAAGTAAAAAACCCCAAAAAATACAGCTTGTCCAATTTGACTTTCTTTTTTTTATCATTATGCCCCAAAAAACTGATTTATGGAAAAACTTTTAAAATCCTGAAATTTTGGTTTTTTAAATTTAGCTTAATTGCTTCGTTTTTCTTTTTTGACTAATCTGACATCTTTCCGGGTTGTGCGGGTTCTCCATATTTTTTCCAAAACGCTTTTTTTCATCAGCTTTAAAAAAATCTTTTTTTCCCGAAGCAAACTTTTGGATTTAGTTCAAGATCAGTGTTTTTCAAAAGTATGGTTTCATAAAAATTTTTTTGATCAAAACAATTTTACGATGAACACTTTTCAACTCCCAAAACCCTGTCTTTAAAAAAAATTGCAAATCTGTAATGACAGACATATTTTTTTTTGGCCCCCGAAGAAAAAAAAAAAGTTTAGGGCGGTCTCTAGGATCCATCTTTAGGGCTTTTTGCTGCAAAAGGATAGTCCCTTATGCAGGGGCATGGAGTTCCCCGAGGATATTCTAAGTCCCAACCCTTTTAGAATGGGGAAAACCCCGCCCGTTGGGTCAGGGGTTAAAACCCGGTTTTAACCCCCTTTAAAAGGGATTTTTTAAATTTTTTTCGGGTCACCGCCCCTGTGTACATTTAAAGTTACGTAATTTTTTTGATTTCGCCATTTCCCATTTCCCTACAATTGTTTTGCATCTAAAACTTTAGATAGTTTTGACCTTTTACTTGGATCAATCTCCAATTAAATTTTTTTGTTTGCTTTACAGAATGATGCACGCCATAACAACTGAAACCAACAATTCCTCCCCGCAATCCGTTTTTTAAAACATCTAACATTTGTAGGTTTAGACCAAAAAAATCAGTCGTACTCCATAAACCCTTTTAAAAAACGTCCCCAAATCATCCCGGGGGCAAAAAATGTAATGCGCGGGATCCAAAGGGTATAATTTTTCAAGCAGCAGGTTTTTTCTATAAATTTTTTAAAAAAACCCCAACAAACATGTTATCTTTCCCTCAAGGGAGAGTCAAGGGTAGTCCCCATTGTTTTTCAAATCTAACTTTTCCAAAGCATCTTTAGCATGCTGGTAATCAGAACACTGATTTTCCTTTTTCCCCAAGACTAGAAAAGAACGCGCCTTTAGGTGGAAGTTATCTTCATAAAAACCTTTCCCAAAATGGGGCATTTTCTCATAAGGGTAACGGGCCCCTTTTTAAAAGAGAGGGGGTTGGGGGGGAAAAATTCTTTTTGTTTAAAAAGGGGGGTTTAAGGGCATACCGTGGGCTCTAAGAACCCCTCAATGTTTTGCATAGAGTCATAAAAAACCAAAAGTTTTTCAGATTTAAAACCATGTACTGTTCGATATTGTGCAATGCATTCTAAACCCCGAACGCTGGGGTTTCTGCTTTTCATTATAAAGGGTGAAGTCCTAAAAACCCCGCAAAAAAATTAAAGAAGATGGGCAGCTTTCCCTGTCCCCTTTGGATCAAACTTTGGGGAAGATTGCATTCAATGTGGGGGCTGGGGTTTCCCCTGAACTTTCCGTAAAGGGGGATCATGGTCTTTTTAAAATTTTGGGTTTGCCGCGTCTGATTAGAGGGCCCAAACCGCAAATCCAACAATGTGTTGGGTGAGTCATACTGTTTTGGTCTTCAGCTTACCATCTTGATTTCAGATTAAATTTTTGAAATTTTTTAGAACATCATTACGCACTTTTTGCATTTCGTTCAAAAAAGTATTCAGCGGCATTTGGGGCCCCCTATAAATACTGGGTTTTAAATGAACCCATCCGACCTGACCAAAAAAGAGGGCAAATTAAAAAAATCTGATGAATTTCTCATTAAGACTGTTTTTTCGAAGTTTTTGTGGGGCTGGCCCTTCATAAGGAACAATAAGCACTCAAAGTCTGCGTAAACAACATATGGACTTGTTTGCAGCCGTTTCCATTCTTAAAACTAACTTTAGATCCGGGTGGGGTGTTAATTAGTTCTGTATTACAGTCTACAGAACTTTTACAATGTTTCTTATGCAGAGCTTCAGATTGTTTTCAGACATCATGGGCCCAATGACCCATGGCCATGCAAAATGATGGGTCAATTTTGAAAAAGATGGGTCATTGACAATCAAAGCTATGTTAAACCTAGTCCTTGAACGGGTACCGCCTGCGTTTTTCCGCCCACACCTGCACTGCACTCATAAAGGGCATGTCCTGGAAGCTAGGTCCATCAATGCACACCCTCATCAGCTGGTCACAATGTGTGTTTGTGAGGGCACTTCTGCTCTGGGTGTGAATGTAGTTCTGCACCGAGAAGGACCTTTCACAATCTGCTGTGTGGACAGGCAAGGTCAGAGCACAGGCTGTCAGCTTCTTAAGGTTTGGAAAGTCCTCAGGGTAGAACTTGCAGATGGCCTGCCACAGAGTCACAAAGTCGTCTCTAGGGAACTGCTCACTCAGGACTGTTCTCTTCAGAAGTCTCCACTCATCCATGGTCTCTTCTCTGTTGATAAAAGGCTCAGTGCTGGTGCTCTTCTGACCCTCCCAGGTGTGTGTCTTCTCGTCAGCAAACTGTTGAAGAAGTTTCTCCATTTGTTCCATGCCCCAGTCATCCAACATGTTCTTGTCAACAAATGAAATCGGCCTCATAGCCAGCACCCCCCTCCCTCTTTTTCTCTTCTTCTCCGCTCGGTCTCTCCCTCTCTCTTCCCTTTTCCCACCCCATCTTCCTCGCGATGTGTTCATGGCACTTAGCTATTTTTAGCGGTGGCAGTTTGCTGGATGACTGACCCACTAAACGCTTGGAGGAGGGGGTGGGGTGGGGCGAGGGGAGGGAGGGGGGATACACATGCCGCCTTGCTGAGATAAGATACAAGGGAAAGGAGAGAAAGACAATGGAGTGCGGGAGGGAGGAGTGGAAAGCCGAAAGGGGAGTGGGGGAAATACACGTGCCGGCTGGCTGAGAGAGACTAGAAGGGAGAGAAAAACAATGAATGGCTTCAATTTTCAGCTAAGAGATAAAAACTAAACACTTACCACTCGTTTTATCCTTTGAAAACATTGCTGACAAAGTTAGCTGCCGCTGGTTTTTCACTTTGTTTGAGCTTTTTCTTCGGTGGCATCTTGTCTTTAGCAGAACGATGACTCGATTCCACACGTGTTGAAAAGTCAGACGATTTCTGGACCCAGACGATTTCGCCTTTGCAAGGTAAAACTGATAGATGTTCGCTGATTGGTTGTTGTGCTTGGCTGTCAGCCAATCACACACAGCGATGCTAGGCAAGGCAGCAAGGTGCCAGTTTGGGTACTAGGCCTATACTCCGTTGTGTGGCCACATGTGCTTGGACCTGGTGTGGCTTGGTACCGACAGACCGAGAGGATCGAGACAAGTTGGCGATTTTTATGACGCGCCAGGCTGGCGCATACACACTGACTGTTACGCGTCATTCTGATAAAATATGCGCCAATGGCGCGGGCGCGCCAACAATCTGAAGCTCTGCTTATGTTCAAGCGCGGCTGGAACGGATGGCATTCTTGTTAAACATTTTCTACAGAATTCTTGTTTATGCCCAATTTTTGAAGTATGGGCCAATAATCTACTCATTGTGCGTATCAATGTGTAATGCGGTAGCCCCGCTGGTGAAAACATTAGTAGTAAGTCAACATGATTTTTGTCTGGCTCGCCAATCGTTGGACTGTTCTTGGACACTTTAATCGGCTGTAGATTTGTTTCTTCATCCCATGTGTAGACATTAACAGTTATTGGTTTGTTTTGTAACTTCTTCAAACTGATCAATTTGGTCTATACCAACAGGAAAGGACACCCCACTAAAGTTAAGATCATTGATGTAAGGGTGATAGTTAGACCACTCTCTCTGCGTTTTTGCGGGCGTGATGCAGCCTTGCGAGAACACACCACATAAAACATTTGTCGTCTGAATTCCTTATGTTTAGAACTGCTCTTTTTGCGACTAATGCTGGGGGTAGCGGAATGTAAGCCTTGCCTACAATTGGTGCATACTTAGCCTGTTTTAATCTGATCTCTAAAACTTCGCCCTCTGACCAACCAGAGCCTCTCATTTTGGCTTCTTCAGCGGCAGCGTCAAACTGTGTAAGCAGTTCGTCTGCCCAACCGGGTGTTAAGTCGTTATGAGAAAGAATAGTCTGTTGTTTTAGTTGAGACCCAGACTTCTAGATTTTCTTCATTTATTGTTATATAGTCGATTAAAACAGCTAACATTACTTTAACTGGCGGGTCTATTGTTAGTTTACTTGGAACTTGAGAAATAGCATGTACAACGCTTGCCCGCACGTTTGCTGGATCAATGACTTCTAGATCAATATCATTCAGTGCTCTTGATAAACGCTCTCTCTCAAGCATTCCTTCAAACAATTCGTCTGGTCCTTCATATATGTTAGCCATGTTGAGTTTCTTTTCTAACTCAAAATATTTATTTAAATTAAAAAAAAAAATTAATCAGAATCAATATCAACGGTCTTTTTGTGCTTGGACTCATAAACTAAAGTATAAACAACCCTTCGATGTTTGTTACTGTGAGCTGTTTAGAACAGAGTTTAATGTTTCGTTTACTTTTTTAAACATTCCTTTTTTATCTGCTCGGCGTCTGGCTGTTGAGAAAAAGTTGTCCTCGCCTTTCTTTGAAGATCAAACTTTGTCTTTTGTAGTCATCAAAATCGGCCTGTAAACGATTAAGGCAGGCTCTTAGCCTAGCCTACTCTGGCCGCGCCAACCCCCCCCCCCCCCCCCCCCCCCCCCCCCCACCTCTCTTCCGCGTCACTTTCTCTCTTCTTGTTCTTCTTTCTCCAAAGGTTCACTTCAACGGTTCTGTTGTTGTGATAGCGAGCTCTTTTTTCGCAACCCTTAATTCGTGACGATGATCAGCTCAGCTGCGGTTCTGCTCGATCTCGTCCCCTCGCCCCTAACGGCAAACGACTCAGCCGCGGTCCTGTCGTTACCGTATCGCATCCTGTGTTTTAGTTCAGCTGCGGTTCTACTGTTCACAGTTCGATTCCCAGGCGGAATCAAAGATGCACGAGCCCCCTATGACGGAAGGCTCAGGGCGGGGTTTTGAGGCAGACTTCACGTCTACCTCTGACGGCTAACGACTCAGCTGCGGTTCTGTCGTTTCCGTCAGTGCATCATGTGTCCAGTTCAGCTGAGGTTCTACTGCACACAGTTCGATTCCCATGGCGGAATCGAAGATGCACGAGCCCCCTATTGCGGAAGGCTTAAAAGGTGGGATAATGAGGCAGACTGCTTGTCTACCCCCTCCCTTTCGCTCGATGGGCGATCCAAGGGAAGCAACTCCTTCTCAAGGGCTCGAATCTCGTTCGGCCCCAGTTGTTTCCCTTCCAGTTCCCCCACCTCATGTCTCTGCCTTTTCGGGTAGGACTTTGGGGTTCCGCCCTCTTTTCAGGGCGTCCCTATTACACCCCCAAAAAGACGCCCGCCCCAAAAAAGACGCCGGTGTCTTTTTGACCCCCTTCATCACACCCAAAAAGACGCCCGGAGGACCGGCGTCTTTTTGGGACTGTGCTGTCGATATTTTCATTTCATGACCAACTTTTGACTTATATTTTTATACGAAGCTGTGTCCCAGTCTACTCCCGTCTGATCGATGATCTCATCAAAATAAAGGCCGTAGCGAAGCTATGGGTTGATGCCGAAGGCTGAAGAAACGTAAGCCCGAAGGGCTGAGAGAGTGCTCACACATCACTTTCGAGGCGTCTTTTTGGGGTGTGATGTAGCCCCCAAAAGACACGGCGTCTTTTTGGGCGAGGCGTCTTTTTGGGGTGTG
>JAFLJL010014185.1:99592-102092 GCA_018398815.1 Conus ventricosus | reverse complement strand
GGACGCGAGAAAGTTAGAGTGGTTAATTTACATAAGTATTTCCTGATGACATTTTCAACAAATTTTTCAAGTTATACTTGGGGGGAAAAACCTGGTAGGATAGGAGAAAGAGGCGTGACTGAAACAAAGAAACAAAAAAAAATGCTGATCTGTTTTGCTAGTTCAAAATTCTGGAAACTGATTGACACACAGGCAGAACCCATACAATATCCAGTCGAAAAAGCGAAAAAAAAAAAGTATACGTACGCTATGAAATGTTTTTTGCATGTATTACTTCATTCATGTATTACAGTTTCATATTGCTATACAGTTAGATATCCTTTTACAACACAAAATTCGATGAATGCATCAAGTATTGGTTAAAACTATTTAAACTTCCTCAATAACGTCTATTCAGACAACCATAGATGGGATTCTAATATTAATTAATTTGGAAAGAGGAAACTGGTCATTTAGTGTAAAACAAATTCTTGCAAAACAGTGTCGAGATGTGTCAGGGTGCAGAAACGAGCAGCAAATTATTTCAGAATTTCATGACAGAATCATTTATTTGTTGCAGCAGCGCTGTCATTTGATATTAAAAATAAAGAAAAATTATTGTTGCGGTTTTCTTCGTTCAAACATTGTTTCAGCGTGAAACTTTTATGAAAGCTACAGCCGATAAATGACATAGAAAAAAAAACTGTGCCAAATAAGCGAAAACTTTGGTCCAAGACATGACAGAATGTCCATGTCCATTAGATGAAACCGACATGGATGGTGAAAAACGTTTTGTTTTAGTGTACTGAATTTGATGAAACATGAAGCAACAACAGTGAACAGGTAGAAATTGTATTAAAAAAGATAGTATACGTACGGTTGGGACATGTGTGGGGGGCATGGATGGGGACTGCATGGCTTGGGGAACTGGGGCTGAGGGCCGAGGCATGGGGAGGTGGGGGTGTGTGCCGGGTGGGGGATAAAACTCTATTTGTCGTTCATGTGATTTTGTGATGGTGAATTGATTTGTGGAATCTGGAGGAAAGAGATGAAGGGGGATGTGACCCCAAGGAAGTGGTATCTGTGGTGGTTGCGGCCGCGGTTGTGGGATGTAGGGGGATAGGGGAGTGATCTGGGGGGGGCTGCGTGATAGGGGGTGGCAGGAGACGATTTGGGGGGGTATGGGGGGGGGTTCGGGGATTGGTGGGAACGGGGGGGGGTGGGTATAATATGAAGGGCTTGCGGGGTGTGTAGGAGGAGGAGGTAGTTTGTTTGGTTGGGGTAGGGACTAGGTGTGAAGTAGGCATGCTTGGGGGGTATTAGTGTGGGGGATTAGGTAATGGTGATCCTTTGGATCAGCTTGGTGGGGGGATTGGGGGGATAGGGGGGGGGGGGGGTCTATTGGGGGGGTGTCGTCGGGGGTTGTTGGGTGTGTTTGGGGGCTACGATATAGTGGGGGTAGGGGGTGGGTGTATGAGGGGGGGGGGGGGAGTGGGGGTGAAGGATAGGGGGGTGGGGGTAAGAGGAGTGGGAGGGTGGAGGGCGTGAAGGGGGGGGGGGATGGGTAGAGTGGGGGGGGGTTTGGTGGTATGGGGTGTGTAGGTGGGGGTGGGGGTTGGGGTGAGGTTGGGTGGGGCGGGGGGGGGGGAAGGGGATGGTAAGTGTGTAGGGGTGGTGGGAATGGGGTGTGGGGGGGGGGGGGGGGGTGTGGGTGGGGGGGGGGGGGGTGTGGATTATGAGTTGTTGGCTGTTTGGTAGGAATTGGGTGCTTTGGGTTAGGGTGGGTATATGGGGTGAAGGGAGGGCGATGGGAGTATTGTGGGGGGTGGTGTTTGTAGGGGGGTTATTGGGGTGGGGGTAGGTAGGGGGGGTTGGAATGGTTGGGGGTGGGGTGTGGTGGTGGATGGGGGTAATTTTATTGGTTTTGTTAGTTTAGTTAAGGTTTTAGTGATAATGTTTTTGTAATTTGATGTGGGATAATTTTTTTATTATTTTTTTGTTTTATTAATAACTTTTTTTTATTTTTATATAATGAATTGTGGTTTCTTAATATTCTTTTTTTTTTGATTTAAGTAAAATTTGATTAATTATTAATTTTGTTTTATTTTTTTTTTTAATTTTTTAAATTTTTTTAAAAATTTTTTTTTTTTTTTATTTATTTTATTTTTTTTTTTTTTTTTTTTTTTATTTTTTTTTATATTAATGAATATTTTTTCCTTTTTTTTATTATTTTTTAAAATTTTTTTTATTGTTTTTTATTTATTTTTTTTTTTTGTTTATTTTTTTCTTTTTTTTTTAATTTATAAATTTTTTTTATTTTTTTTTTTTTAATTTATTTTTAATTTTTTTTTTATTTATTTTTATATATTTTTTTTAACTATTTATATTATAATTTTTTTAATATAATTTTAATATATTTTAAAAACTATTTTTTTAAACTTTCCTCAATAACCGTATTATTCAGGACAACCATTAGGGATGGGTTTCTAATATTATTAATTTGAGAAAGAGAAACTGGGTC
>JAFLJL010014185.1:87092-94592 GCA_018398815.1 Conus ventricosus | reverse complement strand
ATTTTAAGTCAGGACTGAGACTTAAAAATTAGGTTTGGCGTTTTCTGTCTAAAAGAAAAAAATGAAAAGAAACAAGAGATTGTTTGTCATGCTTTTTGTCTTCTTGGGATGTAAACTATCGTGTGAATTATAAAGACACAATTCCCAGACGCCGTTTTTAAACCTTGCAGTCAGGGCGTTGTACACTGTCAATACGTTTTGAATGAACAATTCATGGAATTTTAATGGACCCCCCCCTTCCCCCCGACCCGTCGTTTCAACCTTCCTGTTAGGGTGTTTTTGGGACTGTCATTAAGTCTGCTGGAATGAACAATCATGGAATTATAATGGAACCATTCCCAGACGTCGTTTTAAACCTGGGGTGTTGGGTGTTTTGGACGGCAGTTAAGTCTGCTGGAAATGAACCCAATATGGAAATTATAATGGACACCTTTCCCAGACGTCGTTTTTTAAAACCTACCTGTAGGGTGGTTTGGATGTCATATAAGTCTGCTGGAATGAACAATTGGAATTAGAATGACACCATTCCCTGACGTCGTTTAAAAACTGGCTGTTGGGTTGTTTTGGACTGTAGCAAGTCTGTGGAATGTTTTGGACTTCAGTAAGTCTGCTTGGATCATAAACACTAATGGAATTATAATGACACCATTCCCAGACGTTCGTTTAAACCTTCCTGTAGGGTGTTATGGATGTCCATAAGTCTGCTGAAATGAACAATCATGAGATTTATAATGACACCATTCCCAGACGTCGTTTCTACCTGGCGGTAGGGCGTTGTACACTGTTCAAAACGATGGGGATCAAATGAACAATCATGGGAATTATAATGACACCATTCCCAGACGTCGTTTCAACCTGGCTGTTAGGGCGTTGTACATGTCAGTAAGTAAGACTGCTGGAATGAACAATCATGGAATTATAATGACACCATTCCCAGACGTCGTTTCAACCTTGCTGTAGGGTGGTGTTCACTGTCAGTAAGACTGCTGGAATGAACAATCAGGAATTATAAGGACACCATTCCCGGACGTTCGCATTTCAACGGCTGTTAGGGCGTTGTACACTGTCATTAAGACTGCTGGCTGGAATGAATGAAAGATGTGGCCGCGAAAAGGTCACACAAACACTTGGATGTGAAACTGAGAGAGAGAGGTGTGAGAGAGAGGACGAGCGACGAGGAGAGAGAGGAGCGAGAGATGAGGAGCGAGAGAGTATGGGTTATGTACGAGTATAATGTTGTTGAAAGTGTGCATGCATGCATGCATGCATCCGGTGTGTGTGTGTGTGTGAGTGTTGTGTGTGCGTGTAGTGTGTGTGTGTGTGTGTGTGCACGCGCTGCGCGGACGTACGCCTGTATGTGTGTGTCTGTGTGTGGCATGTGTGTCCCTAGTGCGCCGCGCGCGCTGCGCTGTCCGTTCTGTGTGTGTGTGTATGTGTACGTGCGCTAATTTTATAGTGTGTGAGTGCGTGTGCGTGCACGCGCGCGTGCACGCCGTTGCATGTATGAATGGTCTTTTGACTTACCCTAGAAGCGGGGATCGAAGGGAAAGGGTGGATAGCTGGGGGGGGGGGGGGGGGGGGGTGGGAGGGGAGACGTGGAAGAGAAAGACAACCACAGGACATCGGTGGAGCTGAATACGGTGATGATTGAAGTGTCTGGGCATGATGAGCTTAGATTTGAACGGAGGAAGGAAGGAAGGGGCAGGGTCAGTGAAGGGATGAAGGAGAATGGGAGGAGAGGAGGAGACGACGACACACAAGGACTTTCTCTTCTTCTGCGTACACCAGGATGATACTTCTTGTGGACACTCCCTGTAAGGACAGGCGGGTTATTAATCCCATCTGCTCAACAAAAGGAAAGGAAGTGGAGTTTTGTGTGCTGACCGGTGTTTTTTTTTTATCTCGCCATTAAGGCAGCCTTACTCCATCTTCGGGGAAGGTGTAGGCTGTGTGTAACGTGTCTTCCATACAACGGCCAAACTGGCCTTCGCTTCCGAAACGCTTGGTGATGGGATTTTAGTGTGTGCAAGATGTGAGGCGGCGTTTATAGTTCTTTCGAACGACTGTATGGGAATTGAGTCAGAAAAGCAATGTTAACTGCGCGGGGAAAATCCCCCTGTACCGAAACGGCTGCGGAGATTCGAACCGGCCAACCCTTGGATTACGAGTCGGCGCTCACCAAGCCTGAGCTATTCCGGCCCCCGACAACAAGGGCGATGAAGAGCAGGGTGGTATGGGCTTGGCATTGTCACTTCCCACATCATATGTCGGTGATGTTGTGAAAAAACACAAGAGAGAGAAGGGGGTGGGGGGGGGGAGCGATGAGAGAGAGAGAGACAGAGCAGAGAGAGAGAGAGGAGAGAGAGAGGACAGAGAGAGAGAAGACGAGGAGACAGAGAGAGAGGACAGAGAGAGAGAGAGAGAGAGTGACAGAGAGTGAGAGAGACAGAGAGAGAGAGAGACAGAGAGAGAGTTGACAGAGAGAGAAGAGAGGGAGAGACAGAGGAGAGAGAGAGAGTGACAGGAGACGAGAGAGAGAGAGACGAGAGTCGGAAGAGAGAGAAGAGAGAGGAGCGAGACCAGGAGAGTGACAGAGAGAAGCAGAGAGAGGATGAGAGGAGTGACAGAGAGAGTGAGGAGAGACGGAGATGAGAGAGAGAGAGAGGAGAGCAGAGAGAGAGAGAGTGGAGGAGAGAAACTGACGTGAAAGAAAAGAACACTAATGAACCGTGCAAGACAACCGAGACAGACAGACAGAGAAGAAGAGAGCGAGAGAGAGAGAGAGAGAGAGTGGGAGAGAGATGAAGAGATGAGAGAGAGGAGAGAGAGAGAGGGAGAGAGAGGAAAGATAAATCTAATGAACCGAAAAATTTCAGTGAGAGAGAAAGAGAGAGAGCGAGTGGGTGGGGAGGAGTAAAAGTAAGGGAGAGAGAGAGAGAGAGAGAGTGGGTTGGGCGAGAAGAGGAGAGAGAGAAGAGAGAGGGAGAGAGAGAGCGAGAGAGAAAGGAGAGAGGGGGGAGGGGAGGGTAGAGAAGAGAGAACTGAGATGACAGGTAAAAAATTCATGAACCAATAAATCTACTTGTGACAGAAAAAAAGTAGAAGGGAAAGAGAGTAAGGGGGGGGGGGGGGGGGGGCGGGGGCAGGAGAGAAGAGAGAGAGAGAGTGAGAGATGAGAGAGAGAGAGAGAGAGAGCCAGTGGGAGACAGAAACAGGCACAGAGAGAAGCGAGAGTGAGAGTAAACTGAGTGGAAAGGTTAAAAAAAATCCATGAACCGATCAAATATTTACTTGTGATCATGAAAGAGAGAGAGAAAGAAAGTAAGAAAGAAGGAGAAAGAGAGAGAGCGAGAGAGAGAGAGAGTGAGAGCGAGAGGAGAGTAGAGAGAGAGAGTGAGGGTGTAACGAGAGAGAAAGGACCAGTGGGAGCCATGAAAACTAGTACAGAGAGTGTGAGACAGAGAGAGAGCGAGAGAGAGAGCGAGAGAGAGAGGAGACGCAGAGAGGGGGAGGGATGAGGACGAGAGAGGAGAAGCGAGAGAGAGAGAGGAGAGAAGAGAGTAACTGAAGTGAAAAGGTAAAAAAAAAAATGAACGATAAATATACATGTGATAGAGATGGAGGACAGAGAGAGAGAGAGAAAGGGACAGAGAGAGAAGAGAGAGGGAGAGGAGAGAGAGAGAGGATTAGCGAGAGAAGAGGATTGAGATGGGAGGGGGGAGGAGAGAGGAGAGAGGAGAGCGAGAAGGGTGTACTGAGAGAGAAAGACCGTGGGAGACAGAAACAGAGACAGAAGTGTGAGACAGAGAGAGAGTGGGGAGGGAGGGATGGGAGGGTGGGAGAACATAAGAATTGGGCCACCGGTGTTGTTTTACAAGGACTACTTATTTGAAGGGAGAATAATTCCACAGATCTGAAACTCCGAGGGGAGGATAATTCCACGAACCTGTGAATCTGAAGGGGCAGGAATTCATATGAATGGAACACAGGAACACAACAAACTTGATGTTAGTTACTGGACAGTAATCCCTTGATCAACACAGGAACACAGCAAACTTGATGTTCTTCCACATCATCATCAGCTTGGCTTTTAAAGGTTGACTTACATAAAAGTCGTTTGTTCGTTTTTTCCTTTTTCAAGGCGTACATTTACACATGCCCGAATTTTTTTAGTGAAAAAAAAAAATAGGTCATGAATTTGTATAATTTTTTTTTTTGGATTCAAAGAACAAAACAATTGGCAGCATTATACCAATTTTTGTTTTGTTTGAATTTTTTTTTGTGATCACAATTTTGAAACAGAAAAAAAAAAAAAAATTCAGCCAATGTTAATATTTTGTACAGTCAAACAGAAAAAAGTTTTGATGTTGTGTTTTCTGTTATAAAATTGACAGGTCAAGGAGGGTGAAGAACAAGGAGGAAAGTGGGGGGCGGGGGGGGGGGGGGGGGGGACAAGACGGGCGCTACACACAAGGTAAAGGAGGTAAAGGAGGGAAGAGGAGGAGATAAAACCAGGGGAGGGGGGAAGGGAAAGCAATAGCACACGTCATATTTAACAAAAACACAAAACGTGGCCTACGTCGCATGACGCTGTTTTCCAAATTTTAAGAAGACAATTAGTTGGGCTCTGTTTGTTTTTTTTTGTTGTTGTTTTGTTTTTGTTTTTGTTGTTTTTTTTCCTATTGTCCTGAATGTTGTTTCTCTTGCCTGAAGAAGGGCGAAGAGGTCGAAACGCGTTTGTGTTTGGTCTTATAATTTGTATGGTCTCTTTTGTCAGTGCGGACTCATTTAGAATTTCTCTTCTAAAAACTGATTTCCACGTGAATTGTCGCGGCATCGCACAGAGGTCCACACATTTTTTTTTTTTTTTTGTTTTTTGTTTTTGTTTTTTAATGAGGCGAGTGTTAAAAGCTGTTTCACTCACGCTCAAACTACCCACGGCACCTAACGCCACCACGTCCAGTACGTTGCCATGACGACACCACTGATCTCTCAACTGTGTGCTCACATTGTAAGGTCAGATCTACTCCCTTTTCGTGTCTTTTTCTACAAATTGTGTCAAAAAAAAAAAAAAAAAAATTAATCGGACAGGGGGGATAATGCGCCGTAAACCAAAACGTAAAATCGGAGACAAAAAAACAAAAGCAGAAAAAAAAAAAAAAAACAATATGGAAGCGGGTCAGTCTTGTTCTCGTCTGCTGTTAGATTGTAAACTGTGGCCTAATCACGTGTCAATCCCAGCAACGTTTTTCATTGGACTCATGAGCGGAAGGCCAGGACAGGTTTTTTTGGTTTTGGTGTTGTTGTGTTTTATTTTTGGCCGGAGGTGGGGTGGGGGAGGAGGGCTTTTGTTTGTTTTTTTTCTTT
This sequence comes from Conus ventricosus, assembly GCA_018398815.1. Classification (NCBI taxonomy): domain Eukaryota; kingdom Metazoa; phylum Mollusca; class Gastropoda; order Neogastropoda; family Conidae; genus Conus; species Conus ventricosus. The sequence continues at coordinate 89,225 of JAFLJL010014185.1, read as the reverse complement.
TTTTTTTCTTTTTTTCTTTTTCGCCAGGCTGGAGCAAAGGTCGTGAAAAGAGATTTTTGCCGTAATGCCACTATTTCCACGAGGCCACGAAATTCCACGAAGGGCAGGAATTGATAAACTCTGGATTCTTGTTTAATCGTAATAAGTTCCTGAAGTTCGTACTGATTCACATTTGTTCTTAGTTCCAGTTCTGCAATTCTTGAGCATCTGGAATTCGGGGCAAAAAGTTTTGTGCTGTTCAAAATTTTGGCCACGGAACTCCCGCATCAAAAAAAATCTTAGTCAATTCTCAACAATCGTTAGTGATTTTCTTATGTATCGAACTGTAATGTCCTAATCGATTCGTAGGCATTCCTATTTATTCGTAACTCATTCTGGAATCGTTGAAGCGGTGTTTGACAACGAATCGGCTACGAATCTGTCAAGAATGCACGAATGCACGCCGAGCATCAAAGAAAACAATTAAGAACTATCTACGAATTTAGATGGGTACGTATCAGTACAAATTATGCAGCAATGTCCATGAACCATGTAACCGCACTATTTCAGGGCAATTGTTCGAAGTGCCCAGGAAACATCTGAATCTGTTGGCTAATATTCCGAAAGCATTCTCCACCACACGTCTGCCCTGGAAATTCTGTAGATGGCACATCACCTCATTGTCCCGACACCTCCTGCCATAGGGTTTCATGAGAAAAAGTTCCAAGGGGGAAGCATCATCTCCCAGAACTGAAGTAGGGTGTGTGTCTGTCATCGTAGGGCATAGATCACTGTCAGGAAAATTTATGGTGTTGTCGTCGATGCCACTCCACCAGTTCTGAAAGCACCAAAACAGTTGCTCCGTCGGATTGAGACCTTCTCCCACAGGGTCTATCCAGATGAAACTTGTTATAGTCTGCATCACTAGGCAAAAGAAGGACACACAGAGAAGAAGCCTTGGGTAATTGTAGAAGACACTGCCTGAGTGATGTGGCTTCCTGAGGGAGCAATATGCTCGCCATGCCACAGGCCCTCAGGCGTGAGGAACATTCCAATCGGTTTGGAACTGCTGGGCATTGGGAACTGCTGGGCAATGGCCCTTCCTGTCCTCCTGGGTTCCGTAGGCAGTGGCATGACTTCATCCTTCAGTTCTGTATGATGGCTCCCTGCAGACTTCCTGCCACTGCTACCACAGTGCTGTAGCCCATCTGAAGTCATACTGACGGGTATGGTACCGGTCTCCTGTAGCCAGATGCCTCAGGGTCATGGCCAGCGTCATTCCGGCATCGGGCTGGTCTCATGTGGGTATCTTTCCTTTGGATGAATGGGCGATCTGTTGAGTAGAACTCATCAAACAGGTAGGTGTGGCATTCTCACATATAGTTGGCATAAGGCTTTCATCTTCCACACTCCAGCTCCTGCATCAGTTGCTATTGTGCCCATACTCTAGTCTTCTCGCTGGTGTCAGCCTTGGTCTGACCCACCACTGGGGGCCTTCTCTTCTTCGAACCAGTCTTCTTCTATTCATCACCAGCTGCTGTTCATACCCAGTTCCAGGGCAGAGCAATAGTGCTCTACGTGGCAATCCATTTTGGAAACTGATGCCCCAGCAGGTATGAGGGCTTTTTATACTGTATTGAGGGAAACTTCCACGAATTTTCAAGAACAGTCACGATCTTAATTATTAAAACCGTACAGATTCGTGATGCCTTCGGAGAAGATCGTAGCTTTTTCTTGACTGAATCTTAATATTCCTTAAGTTATTCCTAGCGATTCTTGCAAAATCGTAGTTATTTCTGGCGCAATCTTCATATGGTTCCGCCGAATTTGATTTGAGCAGAAACCACGAATATTCAAAGTCTGTCTTTACAAATTTGTAACCGTTTCGTACAACGTCAAGTTTTGTACAGAAAATTTGCAAAATCCACGATTCTTTACGATTTTCATAAAAATTTCATCAATTCGTGGCGATTCGATTGGACTCGTAGCTTGTGTGGAATAGTGCTGGAATAGCTTGGAAAATCTTTTTTTTTTTTTTTTTTTTTTTAACACTAATGTCAGCGGGGAGGAAATGCCGCGCGCTTTTGTCGGCCTTATTTTGTTTGGTGCAGCCATGGGGACGTAGCCTTCAGTGATAAGTGATAGCAAATATGG
>JAFLJL010014185.1:55769-86992 GCA_018398815.1 Conus ventricosus | reverse complement strand
AAACTAGGAAAAGAGAAAAAAAGAATTCATATGTTGAATTAAAAAGGTTACTTACACGAACCTTATTCGTGTTTCAGCCCTTCACCTTACCCTTCGCCCTTCACCCTTCATCTTTCACCCCGTGAGGTGGTTGAAGATGGCCATGGTGTGGGGAATACACCGGTAGTTCAGCCCCAGCCAGTACCAACTCCAGGGAGAGGAGTTGAAGCTCGTCATTTCGCAAGAGACAGAAGAAGTCGCGGAAGAGAAGTCGAGACTCGTATCTCCAGGACGGGAGAGTTCGAGGGGGCAGTATATTGTCTCAGAGAGAGAGAGAGGGAATTGAGAAAGCAGGGAAGCTTTTTACTTGAGGCAGGCAGGTCCTCAGTGATTACGGGAGTTATGTATTCTCCTGGTCTGGAATTTTGGGATAACGGAATGTGAAGGCCATAGCTTTATAGAAGCGGAACTAGATTATTTTTATCTCTCAGTGTAAGAGAGATACAAGTGTGAAGATTATTTTATCTCTCAGTGTAAAGAGAGATACAAGTGTGAAGACTATTTTTCTCTCAATGTAAAGAGAGATACATGTGTGAAGATTGATTTGTCTCTCGGTGTGAGGAGAGATACATGTGTGCGGATTTATTTGTCTCTCAGTGCGGAGAGAGATACAGGTGTAAATTCTGTTTACAAGTTGTTGTTGTGATTAGTAAAGTGTTTTCCCTGAAGGAGAGGGGGAGAAGAAAAAACATTCGGTAGTGCTCCTTTTGGGTGATTGGAAAGATTGCGTGTGCGTATGGAGTAAATGCTGTCATGAATGCGGGTATGCAAGAGTGACAGTGTGACACATACACATGCACATGCGCGCACACAAAAGCACACGTACGCACACACCGCCTACACTGGTACACACACACACACACACACACACACACACACACACACACACACACACACACACCACTTTTACACTCATAACAGTGGCGCAGACAATGTAGGTAAGTGCCCCAAGACCTGACGGGCGCGTTGGGCTGATAGGTTGGTCAGACATCTGCCTAGCCATGCCTCTGAGATTCTCGTCTTCAATTCTCTCATCTGGTTCTTTATTCGCTTCTACATCACCTGTAAATCCGGCGCACTGTCTCACACACACTCACACACACACACACACACACCACACAACACACACACTCACACACACACACAACACACACACACACACACACACACGCGCGCGCGCGCGCAGCAGAAGCTTGCAGTGACACCACCTTAATGACGCTGAAACTGAAACGAGCATTACACGCCCCCCCCCCCCCCCCCCCTCCCCTCCTCCTCCCCTCTCCCTCTACAGACCTGGAGTTCGAGCCTTCGTCATAACAAGGTTATGGCAGAGGTTACACGGGTATCGTTTATTCCATGAATAGTTTCCTTGCTCAACATTTGCTCGATTTGCTTGCTCAACATTTGCTCAACATTTGCTCGTTTAAAACTTGCTCGATTTATACCCCCCCCCCCCACCCCCCCCCCCCCCCCCCCCCAACTACCATGCGTCTAGCCACCCAGTTCCTGCGCAACGCCGTCTATGACACGGCTGATACTGTAGTAGTGGGGAGAGTCTGAGCCAGATGATTCATGCCATGAATAAATGGGCTTAATGTTGATTCCAGTCAACGCCATTTTGTGCATAGTCTGGTAGGAAAGAGGGTCGGGGTAAGGCTGTAGACTGAACAGTGTGAATATGGAGGGAGGGGGCGGGGGCGGGGGGGGGGGGGATGGGGGCAGCGAGACAGGGAATTGGGGAGAGGCAATGGTGGAGTGGTGAGGGGTGGGGAGGGGAGGGGGGGTGGACTCAGACGTGACGCTAAAAGGACAGATTCTCTGGTGTCCCATTCCTTGTTTGCCTTACAAATGGAGGCAACGTGGCGTATGCATATTCAGTAGTGTACAAGACATTTCCTGCGCACTGTTCGTTGTTCTGTTTCTTTTCCTTTCAACGTTGCGCGTTTTCGCTCTTACAATGTAAATGCTGATCATAACAAGATGTTCAGACTTTAAAAAAAAAAAAAAAAAAAAAAAAAAGATGTATCGCAGAAGTGAAGAAAAGGAAATAGTTCACACGAAAGGCATGGCATAAAGATCAGGAAAGACAATCAAGCTGGGAATAAAACAACTAATAATACGTACAACTTGATCTCCAACATTGGCGGTATTATGTGTCTCAAGCTTCAAGTATACCTGACCAGCCGGCCTTTATAGCATATAGGTAAGACGCCATTTGTATAAAAATCCACGCACGGAAAATAAATCGACAAACTGATACGCACGGAAAATAAATCGACAAACTGATGAAATGCTTCTGCGCCTTAAAGTCAGCTAGTTCTATGGGAACCTGAGGTGCTTCTCAAAGCAATTTTCAGGAAAACCAACAACACAGGCCCATTACACGTAAAGGTCTTTAAATAGAACAAGTATTCTTGTGGACTCAATGGATTATGTCACAGCCTTTGATGCGTCTGACCTCATCACCATCTTGAAAAGAATCAGCGACGTGGAAATCCGAAAACATGCTAGCAGCCATTCTGTCTGCTGGCTCCATAAGTGGTAGGAATACAACGGAATCAGAGGCAACAGTCAAAAGCGCTGCCGGTACATGGCGTTCCCCAGGGATCATGTTTTTTTTCCAGCTCTCTTTGAAGAAATGATCAAAGCTTAACGTAAGTGAATCGTTGCTGCACTTTTTTTTTTTGTTTTTTTTTTTGTTTTTTTGTTTGTTAGACTGGTTTGTCATGAGGGCAAAGAGAAACGCGTCCGTTGCCGTTTACTTGATTGGCTAGTATGTAGGTTGCCAATAAGTAGCAGAGTGAGTCATGAACGCTTTTTGTTGTTGTTTTGGGTTTTTGGTTGTTCTTTTAAAAGAAATAGTCAACAATACCATCAACTGCTGCTTCTATGATATAAAAAAGATGTCACCAGTAAGTAAAAGGGGAACAGGAAGTTGGGGAATGACACAAAGAAGCAGACTCAGCGATGTATTCACCTGCCTTCAATGTTTTGTTTTGTTTTTTCCCCTATAAGTTTACTCGACTTTTCAGACACCTGTAATCCCATCACCTCGTCATTTTTCACATTATCAGTACAAATTTGACATTCGCTTTTGGAGGTACTGATGGAAACACGATCGTGTGTCTCATACTGAACAACAGAGTACGAAAGATACTTCACAGGCATGATCGTTCTGAGAGACACAGAACAGAGAACAGTGCTAGAGATGATCGGCTGAGAGACAGCAGGAATAAAAGCGTCCTGATGGACATTGTTCACTTCAGACTGACCGTACCGCGCCCCTCCATCTTCAACAATCAATCCACTCCCTCAGCCTGTCAATGGCACCACACTTCTCGCCATTCTGAAAGGGAAACAGTTGCCACTTTCCTTTCAGGCGGAATAACAACAATTTTGCGTTTTGTTTTGTTTTGTTTTACTTTGTCTCACCTTCAACAAATTATCTTTTTTTTTCTTCTTTATTTCTTTTAGTTGTGCTGTCCCAACCTCTGCGCTACTTCAGATTCAGTGCACCCACGCCGCTCATTCCGACACCCCGTCGACAGCCACAGCCCGGTCGGCTCCGCCGCAGCCCCGGCACCGGCAATCCACGGGGAGCAGTCAATGTCAAGTCGTCAAGAGACAACCCACCGGAGGAGACACTGTACTGCTGCCAAGTCACTTCGGTGGTGGTCAGTGGCGCCTGTTCTGATCTAACATACACAGGACACCACCTACTAAGCCCCCTACTGACGACAATAATTGCTTAGTCGCGGAGCCGGCATGAGTGAGCTCTCCCTCCGGAGGGCGCCACCACGTCCGTCCAACGACAGCCCCCATAGTCTCGCCGATACCGGTGACCCCGACGGAACCAAACCAAGGCCACAGAGGTGGTGAGAACATCGAAAATGAGGTCACCATGAGAGCAGGGCATGAAGGGCCACAGAATTTGAGACTTTTTTTTTATGCTGATCGATGACAATGAGGATGATTACGATGATGCTACGGATTTCCATTTCGGTCTGAGACTACATGACAGTGCTGTACTCTACGCTTCCTTTCATAATATATTCCGGCGTCAACCAGGCCCAAGAGATATAGGCACCTGCAGTGTTGGTCAGGAAATTTGAGCAATACACTCAGAAACGCATCCATTAAGTGGATGAAACTCGACTGTGTGGTCCCAGTCTTCCCAACTGAGTCCGCAGCAAACTCTACTCTGGGTAGGAGCCGGTCAGGGCAGAAAAACCCACATGACTTCTGATGGGATTCGAACCCACGACCTCCCAGCCGGGAGTCCACGACGCTAACCACTTCACCACGGCGGCTGGTTCAACAAATTATCTAATGATAGTTGTATTAGTAAAGGTAATTTCAGCCTGTGAAGAAAACGTATTCATTCGGATGTGATTCACATGCACAGTGATATAACTGATGATACAATCTTTTGCACCAAATTCTTTCCGAATTGAGCACACTCATCTTCCACGTTCCGTTTTCAGAAAATATACCACAGTTAATTTACAGTAGGTTAGTATATTGTACAAATAAATATTGTCAATATATTTATATCTCTAAATGGTGTTACAGACCTTTTATTGACAATCTTAGCACAATAAACAGTCAGTATGCAAACTACCGACTTCAAATGCGTGATGTAATCCAAACCATTGGTGTAAGAGGTTTCTGACAAAAATGAAATTGTTCGACAAGAAAAAGTTATCAGGAGATATTTCTATGCATGTATGATAGTGTATAAGTATTTTCTGCCCTTTTTATTGCTATTTTTGTTGTTGTTGTTGTTGTTGTTTGTTGTGTATTTCCATGTTTTTCTTTACTTTGTTTTTTTCAATCGCGCCCAGTATAAGTAAGGAAAAAGTTTTTGCATGTACACTGATAAGAACGACTGACCAGAATTGTTTGCTCCCTTTCTCCCAGTATATCTGATTTCCATGTAATCTCAAACAAAACCAAAACATACCTAGTCACTTTTCATCGCATGTTTACGTTTCGTTTGCTAATAAATGTGTACATGAAATCGTGCACTTATAGATTACAAGCAGAAAATTGTATGCTTGGATAAGTTCTTGTCGAAAAGAGAATAAAAGGCGTTCAAATGAATTTCAAAAAGTTTGAAATTGTTGAAAATTGTAACCAAGGTGTCGTTTGTGAAACATTTCTAGAAATAAACTGTTGAGCCCGTAAAATTTTCCTGTCTGATAGACCCATGGGTCCTGACCTGGTGTATTTCCCAACACACACCCCCATCTGTTCGAAGAAACTTAATTAAAAACAATTCCTGAGCAGATGACTCTCCACTGGTTACTTTGAAGTCTTTGATACATCCGGTCCGGTACTTTCAAAGGTGCTGTGATCTGGAAATCTCAGAGAAACCCTGCAGGCGATTCGACTTTTAAAATGCTGAACATACAAAGGGCAGGGATGCGTCAGATTAAAGGGAAAAACAAGTCCTGTTGGTACATGGAGTACCACAGGGATCTTTCTTTCCCAGTTCTCTTTGAACAAATGATCAAGAGAAAGTTTTCAGTCTCACTGAAACATTACAGTGTATAAGTGCCGTTTACATTTCTTTGTCTACGGAAAGTTTAAAAAGTATGCGTTCTTAGGACACTACATTTTTTTCTCTCCAACAAATCGGACATATATATATATATATTCTTCTGGGGTTTTAGCACATATGTTCTTCAGGCTGTCCTCTGTGCGTGTGTGGTGTGTGTGTGTGTGTGTGTGTGTGTGTGTGTGTGTGTGTGTGTGTGTGTGTGTTCATAACTGATACTGGAAAAGAATTGTACAGTTAGTCTAAAAGTAAATTCGTGAAAAGACGTTAAAAAAACAGCATCTCTCTCTCTCTCTCTCTCTCTCTCTCTCTCACTCTCTCTCTCTCTCTCTCTCTCTCTCCTCTCCTCTCTCTCTCTCTCTCTCTCACACACACACACACACACACACACACACACACACACACGCGCGCGCGCGCGCGCGCACGCGCACACACACACGCACACGCACACGCACACGCACACGCACACGCACACACACACACACACACACAGAGGACAGCCTGAAGGACATATGTGCTAAAACCCCAGAAGAATGAGCTGCAACAGACGACACTTTGAGAAAAAAAAAATTTCTTTGTATGAGATAAACACGAAGAAAAAAAAAGTTTCTTTGTGTGAGAGAAAACAAGAAAAAAAAGAAGAAAAAAGTTCTTTGTGCGAGAGGAAACACGACCAAAAAAAAAAAGAAAGAAAAAAAAGTTTCTTGGTGCGAGAGAGAAAAAAAAAAGAAAAAAAGAGTTTCTTTGTGCGAGAAAAAACTTGAAAAAAAAAAAAAAAAAAAAGTTTTTTTGTGTGAGAGAAAAACACGAAAAAAAAAGAAAAAAAAGAGATTCTTTGTGCGAGAGAAAATACGAAAAAAAAGAAAGAAAAAAGAAAAAAGTTTCTTTGTGGGAGACAAAACACGGGAAAAAAAAGAAAAAAAAAAAGTTTTTTTCGTGTGAGAGAAAACAGGAAAAAAAAAATTTTGTGTGTGAGAGAAAACACGGGAAAAAAAGAAAAACAGTTTCTTTGTGTGGGAGAAAACACGAAAAAAAAAGGGAAAAATAAGGGGAAAAAGGTTTTTTTGTGTGAGAGAAAACACGAAAAAAAAAACAATAAAAAGTGTCTTTGTGTGACAGAAAACACGAAAAAAAAAAAAGTTTCTTTGTGTGAGAGAAAACACGAAAAAAAAGGAAAAAAAGTTTCTTTGTGTGAGTAAAAAAAAACACGAAAAAAACAAACAAACAAAAACAAGAAAGAAAAAAAAAAACGCTGCTCAGACAAGCACTATTCCTCCCACAGGGACACGAGTCTGTAACCCTGGTAATGTCTGGAACCCAAGCGTTATTACGTCAATGGTACCGACCATCTCCATTGCAAGTGTCAGCAGCACATTGTCAGCACTTGATGTTGCTCTTTCCCTTGAAGTGGGAAGGGCGGGGGACTGTTGCACGCAGTGCGACATTAGCATGTTTTAATACATGAAACAGATTTGTTCTCTGAAACTCGTTGTCAGATCGTTCTGTCTGTCTGTCTGTCTGTCTGTCTCTCTCTGTCTCTCTCTCTCTCTCTCTGTCTGTCTATGTGTGAGTGTGTGTGCGCGGGCGCGTGCGTGCGTGTGTGGTTTGTTGTGTGTGTGTGTGTGTGTGTGTGTGTGTGTGTGTGTGTGTGTGTGTGTGTGTGTGTGTGTGTGTGTCTGTCTGTCTGTCTGTCTGTCTGTCTGTCTGTCTGTCTGTGACTGTGTGTGTCTGTCTTGTCTTTTTCTGTCTCTCTGTCTCTGTCTGTCGGCCGTCTGTCTGTTTGTCTGTCTGTCTGCCCCCCCCCCCCCCCCCTCTCTCTCTCTCTCTTTCTCTCTCTCTCTCCATTTATCAAATACAATGGCATATGGTGATTCTGGAAGATATCCTCTTTACATTCGATCTTTCGGGAAATGCGTTAAATATTGGTTAAAACTTACCCAACTACCTACAAGCAGATTATGTAGACAAGCATACGGTATGTTACTACTGCAGTTTGAGTTAGGAAAGCACAACTGGGTTGCTGCTTTAAAGCAAGTTTTGACAGTAAAGGGATTTGGTGTAGTATGGCTCAGTCAGGGGGTTGGCGATGAAAGAACATTTATATTGGAATTTAAAGACTGTCTCATCTCATGCTATAAACAAAACTGACATTCCAAGATGGAAGATGATATGAAGTATTCCTGGTTTCACTCGTTTAAAAGTATCTTACAACCTGGAAATTTTCTGACTGCGGTTACCAGTAAGTGGCACAGGGATATGCTTGCTAGATTTAGAAGTAGGACACTTGGGAATAAATGCAAACAAAAGATGGTTTAATCCCGAAGGCACTGTAGACGATTTGTGTGTAATGTGTACAGATGGTATGAGAGAAAATGAAGATCACTTTATAGTCTATTGTGCAGCTTATAACGATATCAGACAGAAGTCTCAACTTTTCAATATCACTGCGACAGAAAATCATAACCTATATAGTTTGTTGTCCTCTGACAATAATAGGATGATAACTCTACTGGCTAAGTATGTTGCAGAGGCATCTAAAGTTAGGAAAAAGAAATGCTCGGTAAGAACTTCTAATGTTTAAGTTGTTTGTTTTCATGTATTCTGCAAGCTTGATGACCTTATCAAAAAATGTTTTTGCTCTCTTCACTAGTACAGCTAATGATGAAGTGGACGGTGATGATAGATGTGACAGTGCAAGAAAGATTTATACCAGTGAACATGTGTGCCTGGGTGAGGCACTTGTGTTTATGATCATGTTGTTACTTCTTTTTTTTTTAATTAAAAAAACAACAACCTACATATTTATTTTGAGTGACGAAAAAACACGTCATTTTTTTCCCTTCTACATGGCTTCGAGCCTCATCATTAATATTTACGTGATCCGTTACAATTTATGTTTCTTTGTATCATATACCCTTTTTTTTTTCGGCGCTGCAAATATTAATGTACACCCCCTTGACATAAAGGCTATGTAGGTCATTGTCAATAAAAACGAATCTGAAGCGTCTGAAGCGTCTCTCTTTCTTTCTCTCTCTCTCTCTCTCCTCTCTCTCCTCTCTCTCTCTCTCTCTCTCTCGATGCTTATTTTCATAGCTCATCTTTTAAAAGGCGAAGTGCTTATGTGACTTCTGTCTGGAAGAATATTTGTCGCTCACGTCTCGCTCATGTTGATCCCAGTCAGCGCTCGACGTCATTTGTGAATCTTTACAGGCGTAATTGAGTTAGAATTTCAAAAGGCAGGTTGCTTACGTCATACTGCAGGATGGATCCACGTTGTGTATATAATTTCAAGCATTCTCTTTTCTAAGAGGCAACGCTCCTTAAGAATTGATCGTCTGAATCTGAATTACTCTCCCCCCCCCCCCCCATATATATATATATATATATATATATATATATATATATATATATATATATATATATATATATTATACATATATGAATCTGTGTGTGTGTGTGTGTGTGTGTGTGTGTGCGTGCGTGCGTGCGTGCGTGCGTGCGTGCGTGCGTGCGTGCGTGCGTGCGTGCGTGTGTGTGTGTGTGTGTGTGTGTGTGTGTGTGTGTGTGTGTGTGTGTGTGTCTGTATGTGTGCGTGCGTGTGTGTCTGTGTGTGTGTGTGTGTGTGCGTGTGACTGTGTGCGCGCGCGCGCACGCGCGCGTGTGAGGAGGAGGGTGCCTGTGTTTCTGTCTGTGTCGGTGTGTGTCTGTCTGTGTGTATGTATGTGACCCTAAGAGCCTGCCAATCAGTACAATCAGTACGAAAAAGACTGAAGTGATGTACCAGCCAGCCCCGGGAAATTCCATACGTTGAGCCAGTCATCACTATCAGTGGACAGCAAGTGAACGCGGTGGACACCTAACTAGGCAGCACTCTGTCCAGAAACGTTGTTATCGACGATGAGGTGAATGCCCGGCTCGTCAAAGCTAGTGCCGCTTTTGGCAGACTCCACAAGAACGTATGGAACAGGAGAGGAATCACCCTAGAGACCAAGATCAAGGTGTATGGGGCCATAGGTCTCACCACACTGCTCTATGGCTGTGAAACATGGACGGTTTACCAGCGTCAAGCCAGGAAACTGAACCGTTTCTACACCACCTGCCTCAGAAGACTCGTGGGCATTAAGTGGCAAAACAAGATTCCGGACACTGGAGTCTTCACTTGTGCTGGCCTGCCTAGTATCTTCACCATCCTGATGCAGTCACAGCTTCGCTGGGCAGGTCACGTAGTTCGCATGCCAGACCATCGGCTGCCAAAGAAACTACTGTTTGGCGAACTACAACAAGGCAAACGCTCTCATGGAGGCCAGAAAAAGCGTTTCAAAGACAGCCCCAAATCTTCCCTGAAGGCCTTCAACATCAGCCACACAACATGGGAGCAGACTGCCCAGGACAGAGACAGGTGGCGATCAGTTGTCCGCAAAGGTGCAGAGACCTGTGAAAGTAACAGAACTGCTGCAGCTGAGCAGCGCAGGACGATCAGGAAGACCAGTTGTCAACAGATCTCCAACTGCCGCCACCATCCCCTGTCCATACTGTGATAGGCCTTACCGGGCGCAGATCGGCCTGACCAGCCATCGACGCACTCACCAACGCACCCCAGGATAACTAGATGGTCTTCGTCGTCTCGACGGACAACACACACACACACACACACACACACACACACACACACACACACACACACACACACACACGCGCGCGCACGCCACACACACACACACACACACACACACACACACACACACACACACACACACACACACACACACAAGATCCTGCCTCCCTTTCAACTTTCCCCCACCCCGCCTCCCTCCCCTTTCTTCTCTCTCCCTCGCTTCCTAGATTTCCCCTTTCCCCCTTTCTCTCCCATCCCCTTCCCTCCCCTTCCATTTCCTCTGCCCCCCCCCCTCCCCCCCGCTCCCGCTCCCCCCCCCCCCCCCCCCCCCCCCCCCCCCTACCCATCAGAATGCCGAGTACTGCCGTCATAGTAGCGAGGTCCCTTCAAACATTAATAACCGAGCGTCGTAGGTGCAGCCCGATATACTACAAGGTGACCCCTTTCCGAGGATCATTCACAGCGAGGATAGGGTGGAGGGGGGGGGGGTGAGGAGGAGGGGGGGGGGGGGTAGTGAAGGGAGACAACTACTGCTGTGGCTTTCAGCTCGACTGGGTTCGGAGGCGTAAGTTAGTCGACTGGTGCATGCACACACACACACACACACACACACACACACACACACCACACACACACACACACACACACATACACACACACATGCACGCACACGCACACGCACACGCATGCTCGCACATGCACACGCACGCATGTGCGCACAAAGAGAGAGAGAGAGAGAGGGGAGAGAGACAGAGACAGAGAGACAGACAAACTGAGAGGGAGAGACAGAGACAGAGAGGGGGACACAGAGAGAGAGGAGCGAGAAGAGAGAGAGAGACGAGAGATGATGAGGAGAGAGAGAGAGAGGGAAAAAGAGAGAGGGGGGAGAACGAGGAAAAGAGAGGGCACCACAGAGAGAAAGAGGAGAGAAAGCGAGAGACAGAGAGGAGATGGGGGGGGAGAGCGGGGGAGGAGCGAGAGGGGGAGACAGAGACAGGAGATGAGGGGAGGAGAGAGAGGGAAAGAGAGAGAGGAAAAGAGGGAGAGAGAGAGCGGGAGTGATGGACAGAGAGGTAGACATAGAAGAAGAGACGAACAGAGGGAGACAGGGAGGGAGCGAGGTGAGAGGGGAGAGGGGGAGAGAGAGCGGGACGAGAGAGGGGAGAGAGAGGGGAGAGAGAGAGGGAGAGAGAGAGGGAGAGAGAGAGTAGGGAGAAGAGAAGAAAGTGGAGAGAGACGAGGGAGGAGGGAGAGAAGAGAGGGGAGAGGAGAGAGAGAGAGGGAGAGGTGATGGAGAGAGAGGAGGGAGGAAGAGAGAGGCAGGGAGGAGAGAGAGAGGGAGAGCGAGAGAATGGGAGAGAGAGAGAGGGAGAGAGAGAGGAGAAGGAGGAGAGGGAAGTGAGAGAGAGTGGGGCTGGGAGGGAGAGAGAGAGGGAGAGAGAGAGAGCGGATGAGGAGAAAGAGGGAGGAGGGGAAAGAGAGAGGGAGAGGGGGGGAGGGATTGAGAAAAAAAAAGAGAGAGAGGGGAGGGAGGAATGGAGAGACAGAGAGAGAACAGAGAGACAGAAAAGATGGAGGACAGTGACAGAGAGAGAGAGAGAGAGAAAGAGAGAGACAGAGAGAAGACAGAGAGGGGGGAATTTTTTTTGGGGAATGAGCCAGAGAGACAGAGAAGACAGAGACAGAAAGAAAGAGAAGAGAGAGAGCCAGAAAGGAGTCAGAGACCAAGGACAGACAGACTGACTGAGAGAGACAGACCGGCGAGGGCAGAAGACAGACAGGGGCCAGGGAAAACAGAGACAACAGAGAGAGAGAGGGGGAGAGAGGGATGAGAGGAGAGGTGAGAGAGAGAGAGAGAGAGAGAGAGAGCGCGGACAGAGACAGCGAGACAGAGGACAGCGACAGCGAGAGACAGAGAGAGAGAGAGAGACAGAGACAAAACAGAGAGAGATTTCAATTCATAGCATGTCGGTGAATCCAGGTGAACTGGAGAGATGGCAAGATTTGTGTGTGTGTGTGTAGTGTGTGAGTGTGTGTGTGTTGTGTGTGTGTGTGTGTGTGTTTCTTTTTTTTTTTCTTTTTGTGGGGGAGGGGGGGGTTAAGGTGAATCATATGGCCTACCGTGCATTTGCCTTTGTATATAAATGTTACTATCGATATCCATAGACACTCCAGGACTGACATTCTGTCAGTCTTAAGTCATGATTCTAGGCAAATATCCAACCTCTACTCACATCACTCCACCCTCCCTTCCTCCCTTGTCTACCACCTCCCCCTCCCTCTCTACTCTTCACTCTGTATTCTCTCTCTCTCTCTCTCTCTCTTCTCTCTCTCTCTCTTCTCTCTCTCATTCATTGACTGTGTCTTGTATACCATCTCTCTCTCTCTCTACTCTCTCACTCTCACTCTCTCTATCTCATCTCTCTCTCCCTCTTTTCTTCTCTCTTGTTCTCTCTCTCTTCTCTCTCTCTCTCTCTCTTGTTTACCATCTCTCTCTCTCTCACTCCTCACTCTCTCTCTCTCCTCCCTCTCTCTTCTCTCTCTCTTCTTCCTCCTTCTCTCTCTCTCTCTCTTTCTCTCTTCTTTCTCTCGTTCTCCGTTATCCTTTTTCTTTTTCCCCTCTTTTGCGAGCTTCCCTCTCTCTCTCTCCTCCCTTCTCTACCCTCTGCCCACCCACCCTCTTCTCTTCGTCTCTCTCTCTCTCTCTCTCTCTCTCTCTCTCTCTCTCTCTTTCTCTCTCTCTCTCATCAACACCACACACACAACACACAACACCACACACCCACACCACACACACACACACAACACACACAGACTATTGACTGACAGGGTACATGAATGCATTCTGCTGGGTGGCCCGAGATTTTTGTGTTGGCCGAGAAGGAGATTCATGGGAACTATTTTCAAATGGACTCCGTGTGCTTGAGTTCGGCGTCATCTGATGTCAAGTTGGGATGCTCTTCTCTCTCTTCTCTCTCTCTCTTCTCTTCTCTCTTCTTTTCCTCTCTCTTCTTCTCTCTTTTCTTTATTCTCTTCCCTTCTCTCTCTTCCTCTCGGGCCTGCTCCTCTCCCTTCTCTCTTCCTCCTCTTTCTCTCCTCCTAGGATTACTTCTTTCTTTTTCTCTCCTCTCTCTTCTTTTTTCTTCTTCCCCTCTCTCTCTTCATTTCTCCTTCTCTCTGACTGTTCTTTTCCATCTCCTCTCTATCCTTTCTCTCTTCTTCTCTCTTCTCTCTCTTTTCCTCTTTTTCTCCGTCTCTCTTGTCTCTGTGTCTGTCTCTCCCGCGCTCTCTGTTCTACTCTCTCTCTCTTTTCTCTCCCTTCTTCTCCCCCCTCCCTCCTTTCCTCCCCCTCCCTTTTCCCTCCCCCCCTTCCCCTCCCCCCCCCCCCCCACCCCCTCTTCTCTCTCTCTTTATCGTGCAATGTACCAGTCAAACCACAACTACACATGGCGTTATGCACTTCTCAAAGTCACTCTTTAAACACTCGAAAACGTGGCATGGTTTGTCTTGTAATTTGTTTGTCTCTTATGTTCAGCGGAGCAGGATTTTTCTTTTTATGTTTACATCAAAGTTCATCGCACTGAAATTTGACGTGGGGACTGAGGCGGGGAGGGGGGAGGGGAGGGGGGGGGGGAGTGGAGATGAGAGGGAGAGTGGGAGAGGGGTTTCGGACCTAAACAGAACAACTCCCCCTCCACACCGCAACATATCCCCACCCCCTCTCCAATCAGTTTCCAAGGCAGTTCCGGTGTGTGATACGGAGCACAGTCCAAAAAGCCCCATGCCGTGACAGAGGCAGGTGCCATCTGTCCCTCTGTGTCAGCAGGCCGGTGGTGTTGTGGAGCAGCAAACGTGTGCCTTTGACAGTCCAAGGGAGCGCTTCAGCGCCACATCCGTATCCTGAGATATATTTACAAAGGATTAAAATAAAATACAAAATAAAATACAAAAAAAAGTAGCTTCCAAACTTTTCGGGATCGAGGAAAAAAAAATCACTTTGAACTTTTTGTGTCGTTGCCTATAGAAAAAAAATCGTGTTCCTATTCTTTCTTTATTATTTAGTTATTTATTCTTTGTTTATCTATTTATCATCTTCTTTTATTTTATTTTTTTGCTTCCCATCTTCTGTTTCTGACTCCCCCGTCACAGCCGGAGCCCGGCACCGGCAATCCACTGGGAGCAGTCAATGTCAGTCATTAAGAGGCAACCAGGAGGCGACACTGCACTACGCCGAGTCATTCGGTGGTGTTCAGTGGCGCTGTTTTGATCTAATATCAGGGACCACCTACTAAGCCCTACTGACGACAATAATTGGCTTAGTCGCGGAGAGGGACGTGAGTGAGCTTCCCTCGTAGGGCGACACCACGTCCGTCCAACAACAGCCATGGATCGCGATTACGGGACGACGGAATAAATCCAAGGCCACGACGTTGGAGGCGGATTATCGAAACTGAGGTCGCATGAGAACAGGCATGAAGAGTACAGAATTGAGCTTTTTTTCTGTTGAATGCTGATCGATGAGAATGAGGATGTGATGCACATATACTTTTGGTCTGCGACTGCATGATAAAGCTTGTGTTATTTTTGTTTTTTTTTATGTGTGTTTGTATGTTGTTTGTTGGTTGTTTTTGTGTATTTTGTTTTTTTGTGAGTTTGTGTATGTATGTACTGGTATGTGTTATGTTTGTGTACTTTGTTTGTTTTTTTGTACTCTAAGCTTCCTTTTTTATTTATCCTCTACCGGCATAAACCAGGTCCCGAGAGATGCTGACGCCCCGCAGTGTTGGTCAGGAAACTTGAGCACACTCCCAGAGACGCAGCCATTTAGTGGATGAAAACTCGATGTGGGGTCCCAGTCTTCCCAACTGAGCCGTTAGTAAACTCCACTATGGGGCAGGAGCGGGCGGGACAGCAAAAACCCCACATGGCTCTGATTGGGAGTTCGAACACGACTCCCGGCAGGGAGAGTCCGCGGACGCTAACCACTTCGCCACGGCGGCTGGTTCATTTTATGTAATAATCCATTTTTATATAACTAGCTGGAATTAATTTTCTCTTCGAAGGCATTGGCCCAAAAACACGACTAGTCGAAATGTAGTTATCGTTAAAAAGTTCAAATGAGGCGAATGGTATTTCCATTCAAGGTCCTGTGTTATATCTCATATTCCCCTCTCAGTTCAATTCTATTGATCTTATTATTCAGGCGGAGGATTGTATGATACCTTTTCCTCTTGTGCAATTGAATTCTCCAAGTGTTCATCTGGGGGTGAGGCCTGGTTTTGGAGCCTTTGATTTTGGAGCCTTCTGGTTTCGGTGCCTTAGGTTTTTGGAGCCTTTGGTTTTTGGGTCCTTTGTTTTTTGGAGCCTTTGGTTTCTTGGGCTTCTGTGTTTCTGGAGCAACGTCCGGTGGTTTTTTCAGTGGACAGGTTAAAAAGCCAGAAGAACTATTGGACTTTTTTACCCTTGTGACGCTCTCTCTCTCTCACTCTCACTCTCTCTCTCTCTCTTTACTCTCACTCTTCTTCTTATGAAGTCGTCGGCTTTGTTGCTTCTCGATTATAAGGTAATGAATATTTTGCCATTGATATGAAATTAGGTTATAATAAAGGTTTTAAAGTTCAAAATATTATTGGGAAGAGCCCTTCATCCTTATAAAATGTTCAACAAAGACTCATAACCATTCGTCGGCATTAGTACACCGCGTAGAACTGATCTTCTTAAAACTAGTCTAACTTACTAGGGGGTGTTTTGAGGTGTTGGGTGGGGGGGGGGGGGGGGGTGTGTTGTGAGTAAGGCTTTGTTGATGCTGTACGCGGGCATTTTGTTGTTGTTTTCCGCTGTTTCTTCTTTATTGATGCTTGATTTTGTTCGGCCATCATTCCTTGAATTTTTGTCTTTGTGATGTGACCAATTTGATCTGTTCTCTTCTCTACTCTCTCTCTCTCCTTTTCTCACTCTCTCTTTCTCTCTCTCTCACCTCTCTCCCTCTCTCTCATATTCTTCCTCACTCTCTACTCTCACATCTCTCTCCCAATCTCTCTCTCTCCACTCCTTTCTCTTCTCTCTCTCTCTCTCTCTCTCTCTCTCTCTCTCTTCAGTTCTTTCTTTCCTCTATCTCCTCCTCCACCCTCCTCTTCCTGCTTCTTTGTCTGCGTCCCCAAGTGCAAAGATGATTTTTTTTTTTATCACTCTAACGATTTTCTTGCGCATTGTGAGTGTGGATAAGTCTTCACCACGAATGTATGAAATACGTGCTCATCCATGTTGGTTAATGAACCGTGTTGCTCTCTCTCTCTCTCTTTTCACATCTCTCTCTCATCTCTCTTCTCTCTGTATCCTCTCTGTCTCTGTCTCGTTGTTGTCTCTGTCTGACTATCTGCCCTTGCTGATCAGTTGTCTGTCTGTCTGTCTTCTTTGCTTCTGTCTCCCTTCCCTCTCTCTCTCTCTCTCTCTCTCTCTCTCTTCAGTGTCTTTTCTATATGACCATTGAGATAAACGGACCATTTCTCGAGCAAAAACGGTGGACGCGGCAGTCTCAAAATCACTGAGCAAACGGAGGATCGGTGAACACTGTTCTGACACTCGATACTTCAGTATGGAAAAACACCACTCAGTGTCAAAAGATGGAATTCACGATTTTCAATGATGGGGTAACGTTCGTCATGTAAGCTTTTATTTTTTACGAAACTTGAATTCATCAAAAGATCACTTTCTCTTGGAGAGAAAATTCTTTTTTTCTTTAAACTCTCATTGTAGCATAGAAAAAGCGTTATTTTGAGAAAAGAATAAGTAAGTTCTATGAAAAAGAACAATTTTCGGGCAATGATGAGAATTTTTCTTCTCGAAAAAAAAGGTAACTTGATTGATGATTTTTTTTCATTGATACTAAAAGAGTAATTTTTCATGAAAAAGAACTCGCACGCAATAGCAATTTTCAGTTTGCTGTATATCACTTCACTATGTGTGATCAGCATATGAAGACTAGGAGTAGTTAGTAGAGTGGAAAATATTATTTTTTGTGATAACTGTAACTTCAGCGTTAGGCAGAGCATTTTTCTTAGATTAATAGTATTGTATATTTTCTCTGGGAAAGAGTTTTCCACTTTTCATGACGAATCAAACTTGAGATAAAGAATTTAAATTTTATCATGAATGACTGATCTAAACAGAGGATTGTGTATTTTAAAATGAACAAGAGTTTTTCTTCCGAAAATGAATTTTCCGCATGGTGATTTGATTTTCGTCTCAGAAAGATGAATTTCTTTTACGAAAGCTTGTCTACGCATATTTCAGAGAGTTTTTCATGGAAAAACTTTCTTCATAAAAAACAGTTATTTTCCATTGAAAAAACTTTCTTCATGAAAACGGTTAAATCAACAATGACAATAGGCTACTGATTATTCATGAACAAATGTTTTATATAAAATCAATTTTTATCAGGAAAAGATTTCGTTCTGTCTGAAAAATATTAACAGCATTTACATAATCAATTTCTTCATGATGTGAGGGGAGATTCTCATTATGAAATAAACAATCACTTCATACTGGAAACAAATCATTTTCAGATGAAAAAGATCATTTTAGAACACACACACAACACACACACAACACCATACACAACACACACAGAGAGAAGAGAGTGAAGAGAGGAGATGAGAGAGAGGAGAGGAAGAGAGAGGAGAGGAGAGAGAGAGTGAGAGAGAGAGGAGAGAGAGGAGTGGGAGAAATATCTTCATCATGAAAATACCATTTTTCCTGCAAAAAGTTGTTTTCTATATTCAATATACGAGAGACTTTCACTACGAAAGAGAAATGTTCACTCTAAAAAAGTCATTTTCAATTATACAAAATTCGTTATTTGTAGCACGAAGTCATAAAAAGAATTTTCTTAATGTAAATTCTTACACGAAACCTCACGATGAAGTTATTTTCAGGAGCGGTATTTTTCCGTTCGAAAATCATTAATATGATATTTGATAAGAGCACAGGTGAAATTCAACATAAAAAACCCTTCATTTCATAGCATGCTTGTAAAAAAAAATGGCATTACAATTTATTAAAGGGTGT
Source organism: Conus ventricosus (assembly GCA_018398815.1). Lineage (NCBI taxonomy): Eukaryota > Metazoa > Mollusca > Gastropoda > Neogastropoda > Conidae > Conus > Conus ventricosus. The sequence continues at coordinate 68,711 of JAFLJL010014185.1, read as the reverse complement.
CATTTTTAGCAAAAGGAGTAAACTACTGTACAATATGATCCAGAAGTAGCTTTTTCATGATGAAAGTTACTGCTTCACAAATAGAATCTTCTATCTGAACGATACTACAAAATGATAGACGTGTTTTCCTCATGAAGAGGTAAATTGCTTTCACAAAGAGAATAACTACCTGACACGCCAATACAAATCGATAAGAAGTAGTTTTTCTCATGAAGAAAGTTAACTGTTCACAATAGGATGAATATCTCAACGAAAACTACAAACTGATTAAGAATAGTTTTCCTCACGAAGAGAGTAAATTGCTTCACGAATACAATAAAACTATCTGAACGAAAAACTACAAAATGATAAGCAGAACGTAGTTTTCCTCATGAGAAAAAGTAATCAGATTACGCTTGGAATAACCATCAGACGCACACTAACAACATGATAAAAAGTAGTTTTCTCATGACGGAGAGTAAACTGCTTCACGAAATGGAATTAAAATATCTGAATGAAAACTTTTTTCTGCGCATGATACGAGTATTTCCATCGTAAACGAATAATTTCATTTTCAGTAGAACTTGTCATCTTAAACGAGTGATCTGCACTAAAGAATAACGGTTTCTTTTTTTTTTTTTCAACAGTGATACAAGCACTTAAACTTAAGGGCAGTTTATATACAATCAATCCAATGGCCATGAAATTATATAGAATAAAATTGCTTTGCTTTTGGACATCGTGTACGCCATACATGACTATTCGTGTGATTATTGAACGAAGGCGCTAATTACCATTAGAAAAATAACAATCATGTTCACTCAACGCATACCAATTTCCTGCTCTTCCTGGCGCATTAATGTATTGAATCATTCTTTTTTGTCTTTAAGACACAGTCTAACGACTTTGAATTTGCAAGCCGTTCTTACCATTCCAAAATTTCTTGCACTTCAAAGGGGTTAATTTTTGTTTGTTGTTGTTGTTGTTGTTTTTTTTTGCATCATATGAAATTTTTTTTGTGAGTATTTTTTTCATGATACTATCATATTTTTTATGATTAGAAAATGCTAGTTACCTTTTTTTTTCTTTTACTTGGAAACCCATCTTTTGGGATTTGTGTTCTGACCAGCTAGCTCCCTTTTTTTTGATTTTAAGTACTCTATGGTTTTGTTATGGTCTCTGCAATTCGTTCTTTGTTGAGTTTATCTGTTAGTTTGTTTTTATTAGTTATAGCGGGAGATATTGCAAAATATTTGAGAGAGCGAGAGAGAGAGAGAGAGGGAGAGATGAGAGAGCGGGAGAGGGAGAGAGCGAGAGAAAGAGAGAGAGAGGACACAGGAGAGACAGGGAGAGAGCATTCATACCCCCCTCTTCTCTGTTTCTCTCTTCTCTCTTTCTCTCTCCTCTCTCTCTCTTCTCTCTCTCTCCTCCTCTCTAGCTCTCTTCATCACTGTGGTCACCCTAGGGGAATAACTGTCGATTGCAATGACGAACACAACAGTTTGTCTCTCACAGAGGATGTCAGAGGCCAGGTGATAGTACGGCAAAGCTAAGGGAAGGCAGATAAGGAGAATGAGACTACGGCAGGACAGTCAGACAGAAAGACAGAAAGACAGAACGACCGACAGACAGAAAAACGTTTCACACACAGAAAAACAAACACCACCAACAACACAAACAACACAAAACACCACCACACATACACACACACAATACACAACCAACACCACCAACACACACAAACACACACACCACACACACCAACAACACACCACAACACAACACACACACACAACACACACACAACACACACAAACACCCCCCACCCCACCCCACCAAACACCCACACACAACACACCACAACACCCACACACGAACCAACACACCACACACACACACACACACACACCCACACAACACACACACAACACAACACAACACAAACAACACAACAAACAACAGCACGCACGCCGCCCGCAACGCCTCACGCACGCACGCACACTCACACACACCACACACACACCAAACACCAAACAACACACACCAACACACACACCACAACAACACACAACACACACACACACAACACACATTAGATTCATATTGCTCGACATGGATTGAATCAGCTGATATTTCTAAATACGAGGTTTGAGACGATCGCTGCAGAAATACCCCTATCCATCTCTCCTGTGACCAGCGACGCCCACCACTTCAGTTTGTCGCTGGATTCCTGGCACTAAGCAACTCTCAGTCAGGAGTCAGCTAATGGGATGCCCATAAAGGCGCAAAAAAAAAAAAAAAAAAAAAAACGACAATGAACAAAGTCCGATAAATCCACGAAATTTTCATAGTTTCTGTGTGAGAATGGATTTTTTTTTTTTTAATCGAAAGGCCTAGTTTTGAGAGAAAAAAAAGGTTTTAAAGAGTCAGGAATGTCAGTCTTTTCATTTAATCTCTTTATGCTGTATTGCATATTGTGTAATCCCAGTCAGTTCTTTTTTGTCTTTGAATAAGCACGTTAACAAAAAAAAAGTCATTGTTAAGTTCTCACAGCACCAAGGTATGTATATTGAAAGATGCTCAGAACGTGCCACACAGTTCTTTAGGTCAGCCAAAAATGCTTTTCGTTCAAATGTCACCATATCTGAGATGTATATCTACGTGCGCTTTTGCGTACAAACAACGCGCGTTTCCTTCACTCCTACACAAATGGTTAGAGCGCAAGAAGACACAACGACGAATTACACCACGCACACCCAAACACCACACAACACACACACACAATGACATACACATATACATAACACACACTGACACAACAGACAGGACAGACGGTGTGACACGCATCGTCCCTCTTTTCTTTTATGATAATAGTCTAAAATTGTAAAACCACTATGTTATTTAGGGGACGTCTGCAATCAACCTTTATGTGTGACGAGACGTAAAACAGGAATTCCTTCTTCACACCACCACACACACACCACACACACACACACACACCACACACACCACACGTTTAAAATTGGAAGAGAGAGAGGGACGAGAGAGATGAGAGAGAGAGAGACAGAGAGAGAGAGAGAGAGAGGAGAGAGAGAGGATGCGAGATCGGAAGGAGAGAGGAGAGAGAGAGACGAACGAACGAACACGCAAGTGATCACAGTGGACAATCTTTCAACTCATAGTTTCTACGGATAAGTGTGGCGGGAGGAAAAAGAAGGAAGGAACAACACAAAACAAAAAAAAGAAGAAAAAGGGAAAAAAGGAAATCTACACTACTCCTTGTCACAGGAGATTGATGCAACACATCAGCCTTGATTTCTTCCATACAATGTTTTGTGTTTGAAGGGAGCCTCCCCCCCCCCCTCTCACTCTCTTCTCTGTCTCTCTCTTCTCTCTCTCTCTCTCTCTTCTCTTCTCTCTTCGATAACAACAGAAGGATCCTTTTTCTGTATGCTCGTGTGATGAGGGTTTTTTTTTCTTCTTCATTTGTACTCGATTTCTTGTTGTTTTGTTTATTGGTTCTATCATTTTTTTTTTTTAACTTAAATTATCTTTACGGGCCCTCAATGTTAATGGAGGAACAACTCATCAACTTTTTAAATGTATTTGTGAAGAAGATATGTGTATTTGTTAAAAGTTTTGTTAAGTGTTTGTTCTTCAAAGTTTTTTTTTTTTTTGTTAAGTTTTTTTAGTCGCTAGGTCATGTTAGTTAGTCCCTAACGGGCCGGGGTATAAAGGGCCGAAGAATTTTAACAGCATGTGTTTTGTTATACTGTTACCTTTGGAAATAGAGTTATCATCATCGCATCATCTCATCATCATCATCATCTCTCTCTCTCTCTCTCCTCTCTCTCTCTCTCTCTCTCTCTCTCTCTCTCTATCTCTCTCTTCTCTCTCTCTCTTTCCTCTCTCTCCCTCACTTCCCAAACATCACACCATCACGACCACTATCCCCAACCTTCCTCCTTCCCCCCCCCCCCCCCCCATGTGAAAATTCTTTTCCACCATCTAGCACCAAACACTCACTGCGATGTCAGAATCGATAGGAAAAAATATCAGAAAGCAAGGTCGTACATTGTCGGCCGACCGACAAAAAAACAAAACAAAACAATTCTTCAAAGGACAAGGGATGAGTATTTTAGCATTTCACCTGGGGCACTAGACCGAGGGAAAAAAAAAAAGTAGCTTATTAACACACAATACCGATAAGCATGCGTAGTCTCTCTCTCTTCTCTCTTCCTCTCTCTTCTCTCTCTCTCTCTCTCTCTCTCTCCTCACACATCAAACACACACCCACCCCACACTATATCACAATAACAAACCAAACACACACAACCAACACACCACACCCCCCATCTACACCAGAACAACACACAACCACCTCAAAACACACCAACACACCACACACACACACACACACACACGCACAACCAACACCACACACGCACACATTCGCTTTCTCTTTCTCTCTTCTCTCTCTCACACACACCCACACACAACACACAACTAACACAACACCACCCTTCTCTCTCTTATTATATCTTTCTCTTTCTCTCTTCTCTCCACACACCACACACGTACACCCCTAAGTAAACACATACTCTTCTTCCCTTCTCTTTCTCGCTCTCTCTCTCTCTCTCTCTCTTCTCTCTTTTCTTTCTCTTTAGCCCACGCATACTATTCTTCTCTCTCTCTCTCTCTCTCTCTTCTTCTCTCCACACACACACAACAACACCACACACACAACACACACACACACACACACACTCAGTTCTCTCTCTCTCTCTCTCCACTCTCTCTCTCGCTCACTATCTCTCTCCACTACACACACACAAACACACACACACAAATACACACACAAATCTCTTCTCTCTCTCTCTCTCTCTCTCGCTTCTCTCTTCTCTCTTTCTCTCTCTGAAATGAATTCATTATTTTCATTCATCATTATTCATTCAATTCATTCATTCACATTCATTCCTCTCCTCTCTCTTCTACTTCTTCTCTCTCTCTCTCTCTCTCTCTTCTCTCTCTTCTCTAAATCTGTAGAGTTATGTGGATTCCCATCCATTGTGGATTCTGGAAATGAAATAACAGTGATAAATTAGCAAAAAGAGGGTGCTCTTAGAAAAATCCAGATTAGTAAATTAAAAATTGGATAAACAGAAATCAGTTCTCTTTATGAAAATTGTATGAACATGAAAAATCCTCCTGCAAAAACACGACAGCCGTTATTATGTCAAAGAATCGTTGTCCAGTATACTTTTTAAAATGCGGTTTAAACTGTGGGAAAACAATTTTCAAAGGAGTAGATGCGCTTGTGGTCTCCAATTATTCTTCAACATGTTCTTTTTTGAATGATGTCAGTTCTAACTTCATTATATAATATTCTAAAGTAGATAATGCTTCCTTAAGGGCTGTACATGAAATTCTTAAGCCCCAAAATGATTGATATAGCAAAGGGCTATATCGAGTTCTGTTTTATTCATTTGTTGTAATAGATTTATCAGTTTATAATTATTGTATGGTCGTTAATAGGCAAACTTTCTGTATTTGTGTCCGGCGCGCGCGCGCGCCACGCACGCACCCACAACACACACTACACACACACACACACTCTCTCTCTCTCTCTCTCTCTCTTCTCTCTCTCTCTCTCTCTCTCTCACTCTCATCTCACATACCACACAGGGTGCGCGCATGCAGGCCCGCCGCACACGCAACACTCGGCGCTCACACACTCTATATAACGCACTTACACACAAAACACATGTATATAAGGTGGGTTTTTTTTTTTTTTTTTTTTTTTTTTTTAATATTTTTATTTTCAAAGTCTAATATCACATCGTTTGTGAACAGACTCTAAATTAACTCAATCAAATCAAAACACACACACAACACACTCCTCTCCTCTCTCCTCCTCTTCTCTCTTCTCTCTCTCTCTCCTCTCTCTCACTCTCTCTCTTCCTATCTAGCATGCCCGGTACGTCTATCCCACCCCAACCCACCCACCACCCCCACCCTCCCTCAACCCTGCCATACCTTCCCCCCCCCCCACACCCACACCCCCACCCCACCCCCACCCTGAACACACAACACCGGGTGCCATCTGTTCCAAACTACAAACTCTGTTTTCTAGACACCACGCCGTCGCGGTTCTGCAGCTCTCTAGCAGATGAAAACAGGTTTGGGCACGGTCTGGGAATGATTCTCTTTCCATGGCCGCCCGCTTACACCTCTGTTCAAACCGGTCAAAATATCTCCCCCCCCCTACCCCCACCCCCTATTCCCCACCCCCCCGCTTTCCAGGTTTCCCGATCCACTCTCTCCCTAACCCCCTCCCCTTCCTCCTTCCTTCTTCCTTCCTTCACCTCCCTCTCCCTCCCCCTTCCCCTCCTCGCTTTCATCCCTTCATCCCTTCTTCCTTCCTTCCTTCTGCTCCCTTCCTTCACCTCGCTCTCCCTCCCTCCCTCCCTCCCTCCCTCCTTCTCTCTCCATCACCGATAACCTCTCAAAGGAGGCACTTGTCGAGGCAGTAGTCGCCAGGTTACCCCACTCTCAGTTGCGCCAGATCCAGGTTTGCAATAATGCCAGACGCTTGCCTCCTTTTCCACATTACGTTAAGTGTTGTTTTTTTTCCAAAGTGGGTGGTTGCATATCTATATATATATATATAGATATTATTTATATATATATATTATATTTTATATTTATATTATATATATATATATATATATTCAATTATAAACAAAGCTTGCTTTTTGTCTTAGCTTGAGAATTAGGGGAGATAAGCATTCCTCTGCAGTGGCAGATTATTCTGCCTAAACTAACAGTATGCGTTGTGAGGGTGAATGGGGAAAATTAAAATAAATGCTTTAAACTGAGCCTCAGAAAGCTTATAGTCTCAAGGGGGAGCGATCTCCAAAGTGAGAAAACCATAAAATATAATCCTGGGTCATGATACGATATTTCGAAAACGGATTTATTTTCCTCAGTGACACGGAAAAGTGGCAATTTGACTCCTCTGCCTTTTCGGTTTTAAGAAGAATATTTCTTCAATCTAGCATAAGAGCAAGCTTTGTTTTTATTGAATATTTCTGCAGTCATTGCAACACCAGAGGCTCGGTAAGTTGCTGGAATGGTGCGAAACTAATCCTTGGAATTTATTGTTTATATATATTATTATACTGCTTATTAACTGCTATAATGGTGGCGGGAACGGCACCTTATGATGTCGCTTTCTTATACGTATGATCCATTTCATTTGTCAAGCTAGTTTTGTGCGTGAGATTCTCTACTAAAATCGTTTCAGGTTCTCTCTCTCTCTCTCTTCTCTCTCTCTCTCTCTTCTCTCTCTCTCTCACTATCTCTCTCTCTCTCTCTCTCTCTCTTCCTTCCTCTCTCTTCTCTCTCTCCTTTCTCTTATTTCTTTTTTATTTGTTTATTTTTTAGTTGTCTCAATCGTTTCCTCCCGTCTTGATGGCCAACTCTGCATCGTAAGGTGAATCTTATGGCTTGGCAGAATGGGTTGTAGCGGCCCTTATGCCTGCTCGTACGCAATGACGCTCTGCGATGGGATGGGTTAGTTAGTAGACTGTGTTAGGCTAGTGTAGCGCTAGTTCTGTTCTGCTGTCTGTCTGTCTGTCTGTCTGTCTGTCTGTCTGTTGTCTGCTGCCTGTCAGTTGTCTGTCGGTCTGTTCGTCTCTCTCTCTCTCTCTCCTCTCTTCTCTCTCTCTCTCTCTCTCTCTCTCTCTCTCTCTCTCTAAACCAGGTTAATATGAATAAGAATTTCTTTTTTCTTCCAAGGAAACTTTGAACACAAGCTTCAAGAACCAGTCTCCGGGTTTCCCCATCCCTCTCCACCTTTCCTTCCTCCTCCATCTTTCAACTCCCTACTTACCCCTCCCTGTATTTACTTCTCTCGTCTTACTCCCCCTCTCTCTCTCCTCTCTTCTCTCTCTCTCGCTCTCTCTCTCTCTCTCTTCTCTACCTTTCTGTCTCTGTGTGTTGTGTCTGTGTGTCTATTTGTCTGTTAGTGCACGCGCGGTTGTGCAATCTCTGTGTGCATGTGTAGTGTGCGTAGCGTGAGTTGCGTGTGTTGTGTGTGTGTGTGTGGTTTTGTGTTCGTGTGTGTGTGTGTGTGTGGTGTGTGTAGTGTGTTGTTGTGTGTGTGTGTGTTTGTGTGTGTGTGTGTTGGTGTGTGCGTGCGTGTGCGTTGTGTGTGTGTGTGTGTGTGTGTGTGTGTGTGTGGTGTTTGTGTGTGTGCGTGTGTGTGTGTGTGTGTATGTGTGTGCGTGTGGTGTGTGTGTGGGGTGTGCGTTGTGCGTGTGCACGCGCGCGCGCCACTGTGTGTTTGCAGGCATGCGTGTATGTGTGCGTGTGCGAAAGTGTATGTGTAGTGGTGGTGGTAGCGCAATGGATGTGTGTTGAGTGGGCGGGCGTGCTAAAGGGGAGTGATGTTGTGTGTGTATGGGTCTGTGAGTGAACATCTTACCCCCTCCTCTCCTTCCCTCCTCCCTCCTCCTTCCCTTCTTCACCCCCCCCTCCCGTCTCTCTCTGTTGTGGGTGTGTGTGTGTGTGCTGTGTGTGTGTGTGTGTGTGTGTGTGTGTGTGTGTGTGTGTTGTGTGTGTGTGTGTGTGTGTGAGTCAAGTCATGTCAAGTCCAAGTCAAAATTATATTTTCCAGATGGAACATTGAATAAGCAGAGAAACTGCTTTTTTTTTTTTTTACATCAAGCCATCATACAATGACGTGTGTTGTGGGTGTGTGTGCGGCGGTGCGTGTGTGTTTATGTGTGTGTGTGTGATGTGTGAGTGTGTGTGTGTGTGTGTGTGTGGGTGTGCGCGCGCGTGTTGTGCGAGTTGTGTTTGTGTGTGTGTGTGTGTGTGTGTGAGTGTGTGTGTGTGTGTGGTGTGTGTGTTGTACGTACGTGCGTTGCGTGTGTTGTATGTGTGTGTGGTGTGTGGTGTGTGTGTGTGTGTGTGTGTGGGCGTTGCGCTGTGCGCGTGGTCGTGCGCGTGTGGGCGTGTTTGTGTGTGGTGTGTGATTGTATGTGTGGTGCGTGCTGCGTGTGTGTATGTGTGTGTGTGTGTGTTGTGTGGTGCGTGCGTGTATTGTGTGTGTGTGAGTGTGTGTGTGTGTGTGTGTGTGTGTGTGGTGTGTGTGTGTGTTTGTGTGTGTGTGTGCGTGCGTGCGTGTGTGTGTGTATGTGTGTGTGGTGTGTGTGTTTGGTGCGTCGTGTATGTGTGTGTGTGTGTATGTGTGTGTGTGTGTGTGTGTGTGTGTGTGTGTGTGTGTGATGTGTCTATGAGATCAAGCACTCTAACATGAAGTCAAGGCGTTCTTGCGGGTGGAGCCGTGCCAGCGATATCACTCCGTTCCAATACCCTCGGGCAATATGCTTACCGTAAGGTTAGGATGGGGGGGGGGGGGGGAGAAGAGATGGGGAAGGGGGGGGGGGGGGATGAGAGGTGAAGACGAGAAAAGGTGTGTGGTGTGTGTGTTGGGGGGGGGGGGTGGGGGGGGGGTAGGGAGGGAGGAGGAGGATGTGCGTAGCATGCTTAACAGGTGTTTTTGTACGCTCGCGGCGGCACACACACACCAATACACACACACCACACAACACCACACACACACACAACACACACACACACAACACGCGCGGCGCGCGACGCACGCACGCCGCACACACCACACACTCACACAGCACACACGACCACGACGCACGCACGCACACACACACAAACACACACACACACACACACCACACACACAACACACACACAAAAAATAGACTGTGCCGCGCACTCCGTAGGAGGAGAGAGCGGAGGGAGGGAGGAGAGGGAGAGAGAGGTCGAGAGAGACCAACAAGCGACAGACAGAGGGGGTAGGGTGAATGAAGGGAGTGAGAGAGAGGAGAGAGAGAGAGAGAGAGAGAGAGGCCGAAGAGAGAGAAGAGAGGAAGAGAGGAGACGAGAGAGAGAGAGAGAGATATGAGAGGAGAGAGACAACAGAGACAGACAGGACAGGAGGACTGGAGATACGCGTGTATCTGTTGTATGTGTGAAAAAAATCTATGGTTTTGTTTTTCCCCCTCGCGCGCTCGCTCAAGGTGAATTGTCCATATTCATCGTGTCCTTTGAATTTTTTTTTGTTTTTCTTTGTGTGTTTTTGTTTGTTTTTGTCTTTTTTTTTTTTTGAGTTTTTTTTTTTTTTAGTTTTGTCGTGCCGGACGAATGACGCCCTCGTTTTGATTCTTATTGATTCTGAATCGCCGTGACTGTGTGGATGGGTGAGAGAGTTTTAACATGGGGAGGAGGGGGGGGGGGGGGGGGTGGGGGGGGGGGGGGGGGGGGGCCTTGGGGGAGGGTGGTGGTGTTAGGGGGGGGTGGTAGTGATGGTGGTGGGCTCGGTGGGAAGTGGAGAGTTTGAGAGAGGGAAGCTTCTCAAATCCACAACACGCGCGCGCGCGCACGCACGCACGCACCGCACGCACGCCACGCACGCACGCACGCAAACACACAACACAACACCACACACACCACCACACAACAGTACTACGCAGCCACGTCTCACACACACACACTCACACACACACACACACACACACACACACACACACACAACATAACGCACAAACCACAAACAACCACACACACCACACACACACACAACCCACACCACAGACACCACACCCACCAACACAACACACAGAACACACACACCACACACACACACACACACCACACACACACCAACACAACAAACAACACAGCACTGACGGTATCACAACACACACACATCACACACACACACAACACACAACACACACACAACCACACACAAGACTGACGCGTACTCACAACCACACACACTCAACACACAACAACACACAACACAACACTCAACAAACACACAACACACACCACACACACCCCACAACATCACCAACACCACACACACACACACACACATACACACACACAAACACCAACACACCTACAACACAACACACACAACCCAACACACACACAATTACACACACACACACACACACAACACACACACACACACACACACACACACACAAACACAACAACCCACACACACACACACCCCACACATTCACCACACAACACACACACACACACACAACAACCCACAACATCACACTACACCAACACAACACACACACACACACAACACACACCACCCACACAGAGGTTTTTCAATGTAGTTTCATCACGTGGGGTCACTGAGTGCGGACTAGTCGTCATACATGCTTGAGACGGGTGAGTGCGTAGCGCAATCATACGTATCTAATGCATAACAGTTATTAGCCCTTCGACCATTAGATCTACGTGTCGTAAACCATTAGACCTTTAAGACTAGTTTTATATCACTACAATTGACCATGTATCGCAAAAGCTATTCTCTGAACTACGTGTTATTCGCTATGCCGTTTGATCTTACAACGGAAAGAAGAAAAATTGTGATAACGGCGTTTGTATGGGGATGGTGTAGCGCAGTCACTATAGATAATGTCAGTAAGGGTCACTAGGGGAGGCGCTATTGTTCCCATGGGTTAAGTTCCCCATGTTGTGTTTTCCCCATGTCTATGTTCCCAACCTCATATTCCCAGGTCCATGTTCCACTCCATTATTCCCCAGGTCTATGTTCCCCACTCCATATTCCACCAGGCTGTGTTCTCCACTCATATTTCCAGGTCTATGTTCACATACTTACCGTGCCGTACGTTACCTCGTGCCGTACGTGTCTCGAGCCGTACGTGACTCGTATGTACGTGACGGGATTGTCATACTTGTTACGAATCTAGTTGTATCCTGACTGGATAGTTGCAATGTTATATTATTTATCGCTTTAAACCGAGGAGAAGAGAGGAATAATTTAATTGTCACACGATTGTATTGATCCTTTCTTTGCTTTGCTTTGTTTTTCTCTTTATTTGGTTGACAGGATATTGTTATCTTAATTGTTGTTCAGTTACAGTTCTTTAGTTAATGTGTTAGTTACACGGTTTTTCCATAGTATACGGGTTGGTTGACCTTACGTTAATCCTGGTCCCGAGTATATGCGGACTGGTTTAGTGCGTAAATATGTTTTTTGTTAAATTATTTCTTTCTAGTTCCAACCTTCCTGCGTTATGGCAGAGCCCTGGCCTAAGGCCAAAGTACAATTAAAAAAATGTTCAGAGTTCCGGTTGTATTAATTACGATTATGAAATTACCAAAATACAGAAATCGAGGAGGAGAGAGGAGAGAGAGGAGAGAGAGAGGAGAGATGAGAGGAAGAGAGAGAGAGAGAGAGTGAGAGAGAGCGAGAGAGAGAGAATTAGAGAGAGACACAAGACAGAGAGACAGCGAATATGAGAGAGAGAGAGAGAGAGAGAGAGGAGGAGAGGAGAGAGAGCGATGAGAGGAGCGATGCGGAGGACGAGAGATGCGGATACGAGTACAGAGATTCAGAGAGGACAGAACGAGATAATTATGAACTCTCTCTCTCTCTCTTCTCTCTTCTCTCTCTCTCTCTCTCTCTTCTTCTTTCTTCTCCTCTCTGTCTTCTTCTCTTTCAACCAGGCGGGAGAAAGGATTGTGCTCAAAACAGTATCGGTATTATGGATGCGTAATAGGCCGAGTCTGTCAATACAAAAATAGCGCTGCAGTGCAGAGTTTTACATTTTCAACATGTAGAGTTATTGCCAGTATGTGTAAAGAAAGAAATAGAACAACCACGAAAGTATGTAGGAGTACTGCCACGTAGTGGCTAACGGGACACGTAGCCAATAGAGATCGCAAGTCAGCCTTCGAGTTCTTCTCCTTCTTTGAATCTATATGGAGCTGAGTAATCAAAAAATGTATTGTGAAGAGGGCAGTCGCTTTTTAGCTCTTTTGTTACTTCTCGCTAGTGCCAAAACAAGGTAGAGGTTTTGAAATTACGTTTTTAGTGTC
>JAFLJL010014185.1:45769-50769 GCA_018398815.1 Conus ventricosus | reverse complement strand
ATTTGTGAATGAGTTGTTTCCTACTAGGATTTGCTCGATGAACGTATAGCCTATGGGCTCAACACGTATTGTATAAAGTTAGATTTGTTTCAAATGGATTTGTACGCACTAGTGTATTCACTTTACTAAAATTATTACAAAATCTTAAATAACTGATAGGAACGCCAGAGAAGTGGACAAACGAGTCACGAGACCCCCCGGTTTCGCCTTTTGGTCTTCGTTCTCGTGATAAATAAACGAATATAAACAACGAAAATTCCATAGCTTTGATGTTCAGCTCGCTTCTGGCAGGGTTCTCTCCTCTCTTCCTCCTCTCTTTTCTTTTGTCTGTTCTTGTTCTCTCTGTTGTCTTGTCTGTTGTCTCTCTTCTTTCTTCTCTTCTCTTCTCTTCTTCTTCTTCTGGTATGTGTATGTGTGTGTTATGTGTGTGTGTGTGTGTGGGTGTTTGTGTGTCGTGTGATGTGTGTGTGTGTGTGTGTGGTGTGTGTTTGTGTGTTGGTGTGTGTGTTTTGCGCAGCGCTTGCGCGGCGGTGTGTGTGTCTGTATGTTGTGAGGTTGTGTGTGTATGTGTGTGTGTGTGTGTTGTGTGTGTGTGTGTGGGTGTGTGTGTGTGTGTGTGCGATTGAGTGTGTGTGCGCTCGTGCTTGTGTGTGTGTGTAGTTGTGCGGCGTGCGTGCGTGCGTGCGTTGGTGGTGCGTGTGTGTGGTGTGTGTGTGAGAGGAGGAGAGAGAGCGAGAATGAGAGAGAGAGAGAGAGAGAGAGGACAGAGAGAGAGAGAATCAGACTCAGAATTTTGAGATAGAGAGAGAGAGAGATAGAGAGAGTGGAGAGAGAGAGAGAGAGGAGAGAGAGAGAGAGAGAGAAAGAGGAGTGAGAGAGAGGGATAAATGGTTAATTTCCAGTGTCCATCGTTCTCAATTGGCCAATGATGAGTGGAGGTCGGGGGTGGACACCTGGATTCTGTGTGTTTATCTGATTGGTTTGTCTTGCAGGACACTGTTATTGTTTAGGAACGAAGAGGGAGGGAAGGGGCACCAGAATGATGATAGTGTTGTGTGTGTGTGGGGGGGGGGGCGGGGGGGAGGGTGTGCGTGTGTGTGTGCGTGTGTGTGGTGTGTATGTGTGTGTGTGGTGTGTGTGTGTGTGTGTGTGTGATTGTGTGTGTGTTGTGTGTGGGTAGTGTGTGTGTGTGCATGCGTGTGTGTGTGTTGTGTTGTGTTGTGTGTGTGGGTTGTGTGTGTGATGTGTGTGTGTGCGTGTATGTGTGTTGTGTGTGTGTGTGTGTGTGTGTGTGTCGTGTGTGGTGTGTGTGTGTGTGTGGTAAGTGTGTGTGTCTGTGAGTGTGTGTGTGTGTGTGTGTGTGTGTGTGTGTGTGTGTGTGTGTGTGTGTGTGTGTGTGTGTGAGATCACTCTTGAATTGGCTTTCCTCTTTGACTGAAAAGGTCTGTCTGCGTCTGCATCAAATTATCTGGTGTGTTCTTCGTTCTGTCCTTCTGTCAAGCAAGTCCCGGCGTTGCCATTTTTTCATGCATTTATGGTTGTGACATGTCTCTTTTTTTCTCAGGGAAGGGAAAGTCACAGATGGACGACATGGGCAGCTTTCCAGGTGTGACGACTTTTCTACAAATAGCATCTGGAAAACAAATAACCTGGGGACTGTTCAATGATTGAGAAGTTCGTTGGTCTTGATGTTATGAGAAGGATTAGTACATGACAACAGTCAACGAAGCAAGACAAGACTTTTTTCTCTGAGATGCAGATTCTTAAACACATTCCCCCAACTGCAGACGCTATAGCAACATGTTTTTGTGCTACTTTCCAGTCGGATTTGTTTTGGGAACATTTCGTGAGGACTCCTCTCTTCCTTCTCAAGGATTGGGGAGGGGACACAGACGCAGACAATTGTTGGAAGCCTGATTGGATTGAGTCAGGCAGAAGATTCTGTTATGAAACTCCTCCGTAGTGGTGTGCAAGAAGGGAGCAATGTGCAGTGCAGTGGTACCTCTGGGTCTCAGTGTTACAAGACTATGTTTCTGTGGAGGAGCTTGTGACCAGGACTAGAGTGATAATGCCAGAACACCGCACTTGGTGAGTAGTTTGCAACTGTAGAGCACCTAGAGTGTTAAAAATAATTGCATGCTTATGTGTTGGGAGTTTCTGATGAAATTAAGCTGATAATAAGGTGACCTACATTTATCCTGTTTTTCTTCTGTGGTATTGTTATTGTTTGCCGTTTAATTTTCTTGGGTCATTACTAACTCGAAGTATTAAACACAAAGCAAAAAAATTTTTTTAAAAATCAGAGTAAACAAAGAAGGATCAGTCAGGAGTTAACGGCTGTAAAGGAAAACAGGCGATGGCAAGGCTTATGACCTACTTTGGATGGCAAAGTAGGTCATTATGAATCACCAAGACTAATATAGGTAAATGTGTCGCTTTAATTCAATCATTGTATCCCCAGTCAGCATATAATAATGATTTGTGTGTACAAAATAGTTAATTGGGTGATAGTTTAGAAGTGTAGAAAAATCACCAACAAAATTTGCTGCATGACCTATTTGACAGGCAGTTACCACAATTTCAGTAAGTAAGAGAGCTTGCTCATTTAAAAATTTCAATCTAGAACACATGCTACACCTTCCGACAAAAGGGTTTGCTTCGAACAAAAAAGTGCATTCTGTGACCAAAATGTTGCTTAACACAATACTATGTGTGGGACTCTGTCTGATCCCTTTCCTTCCCCATTTCTCCTCTGTCCCCGCCCCTTCCCCTCTCCCCTCACTCCCACCTTACCCAAAAAAGGCCGTCCCTTTCACACAGGAAGTTCAGTCTAGTCTAAAAAAAAAATTAAAAAAAGGAAGAAAAGTATCAGCAGAATCTCTTTTGTGCAATGACAAATTAGAACCGAGTAACAATCCTGAACATATTGAATTCTCGGCAAATAGGCAAGCGTTCTTAGCTAAGGGTGCAGGCCTATTGTGCACGGGGTAGTGGTAACTTCCTCCAGGCTAGAAGCTTTTTTGGGGGGGGGGGGGGGGGGGGGTCATGCATTGGTCCCAAGGTCCGTTGGTTCCAAGGTCCATTGGTCCCAAGATTCTTATAAACATGTGAAATATATAGCGGACCTTGGGACCAACGGACCTTGGAACCAACAGACCTTGGGACCAACAGACCTTGGAACCAATGTACCTTGGGACCAATGGACCTTGGGACCAATGACACGCTCCCAGCTTTTTTTTCCCGTTGAAAATGATGTGAAAGATAACTTTGTTAGCTACAGAGGACGAATCCAGACTATCAAATGTGACCTCATACCACCCACAAAAAAAAAAAGTGTTTTAAAACAGAAAGCATCACTTTTTATCAGAAAACAGAAACGTCCAAGAATCAATCCAGAAAAGGAGCTAGAATTACTGCACTGTCTAGGAACAAAATTTGATATTTGACTTTCGCTCGTTTGCCAAATGGGAAGTAAAACAAAGTATGTCAGTGGATTAGACAGTCGCGATGAAACAAATTGGAAACATTAAGTAAAACTAAAGCTGAATGTAAAGAAATGTTCAAGTCACAACTTGTAATATTTTGGTTGTGGACAGTATCCTGACAGAAGAAGGGTGTCGCGAAGGGTATCACCCGTATTCCCTGCAGCGCTTAGATTTATTCAAATCGCGTTGTATATAGGCTTAGCACTAAATTTGTCCGAAATCGAGTTTGTTCATACCACTAGATTTGCTCAGATCGAACCGTATAGCCCTACTGGGCTCAACACGTATTGTATAAAGCTCTAGATTTGTTCAAATGGATTTGTACAGCACTAGATGTATTCACTTTAACTATACTTATTACAAATCTTAAATAAATGTTAGCGAACCGCCAGAGAACGTGGACAAACGAGTCACGAGACAAAACACAACGCGTTTCGACCTCTTAGGTCTTCGTCTGGTGATAAATAAACGAATAAAACAACGAAATTCACTTAGCTTTGATCGCTTCAGATCGCTCTGGCAGGGTTCAGCGCAAGGAAGGCCTTCCTTGCGCTGAACCCTGCCAGAGCGATCTGAAGCGATCAAAGCTAAGTGAATTTTCGTTGTTTTATTCGTTTATTTATCACCAGACGAAGACCTAAGAGGTCGAAACGCGTTGTGTTTTGTCTCGTGACTCGTTTGTCCAAGTTCTCTGGGCGGTTCGCTAACATTTATTTAAGATTTGTTTAGATTTCCGCCTGCAGTCGTCTGGCTTTGCAACTAGATATACATTATTAGATTCGTTTCACTGAGATTGTATGGTAATACATTAATGTATGGTAATACATTTTGTTCAAACGGAATAGTACGGGCTAGATTGGTTCTGATGGAATTGCTTAGGACTAGATTTGTTCGAGTCCAGTGGAATGTCACACTAGATTTGTTCAAATCGAATTGTTCACTTTTAGATCTGTTCAAATATAACTGTATGGTACTGGATTAATTCGAACCCAGCTGTACATAGCACTACATTGGCTCAAATCAAAATGTATACAGCGCTAGATTTGTTTAACTTGACTGTGCATAGCACTAAATTTGTTACATTCCAATTGTTTAGATCTAAATTTCTTTAAATCGAATTGAAGGGGTCATGCCGCTGTTCCCCAGGTTCTTTGTTCCCCAGTCTCTATATTCCCCAGTCCTGGTGTTCCCCTCAAGAAAAAAATCGAAATTCCGTCCCTAAGTTCCCCAGTTTCGTTGTTCCCCACCCTGTGGCGATCCCGCTGTTCCCCATTCCCGCAAATCCCGGTCCCGTGTTCTCCAGGCCCGCTGTTCCCCAGGCCTGCTGTTCCCCAAGTTTTTGCCGTTGGTGGTGTTGGTGGGTTTTGCTGACTTAAACGTTGTTACTGTTGTTTTCATTGCTATAGGCGAGGCAGTGGGAGGGCGGGGTGGGAGGGTCGGGGTATTGGGGGTGGAGCGGGAGGGCCGTAGAAGAGGGGTTTCATGCCGACTGGACAGCGCTGGAACCAGCAGGTC
>JAFLJL010014185.1:40874-42269 GCA_018398815.1 Conus ventricosus | reverse complement strand
TTTTCAGTTAAATACTAGGAAAAGTGGGTTAGTAGAGTGAAAATAGTAATTTTCTTGTGTAACTGTAACTCTCAGCGTGGCAAGAGCATTTTTCAGCATTAAATAGTATCAGTATATTTTCTCTGGAAAGAGTTTTCCACTTTTCATGACGAATCAAACGTGAGCATAAGAATTATAAATTTTATCATGAAATGACTGATCTAAACAGTGGATAGTGAATTTCTAAATGAACAAAAGAGTTTTTCTTCCGAAAATGAAATTTCCGCATGGTGATTTGATTTTCGTCTCAGAAAGAATAATTTCTTTTACGAAAGATTGCTCTAAGCATGATTTCAGAGAGTTTCTTCATGGAAAAAACTTTCTTCATAAAAACAGTAATTTTACAATGAAAAAAAACTTTCTTCATGAAAACGGTAAATCAACAATGACAATAGGCCTACTTTTTTCTTCATGAACAAATGTTAATATAAAATCAATTTTTATCCAGAAAAAGATTCGTTCTGTCATGAAAATATTAACAGCATTACATAATCAATTTCTTCATGATGAGGAGGGGAGTTTTCATTATGAAAACAATCACTTCACTACTGAAACAAATCATTTTCAGCATGAAAAAGATCATTTTAGAACACACACACACACACACACACACACACACACACACAACACACACAGAGAGAGAGAGAGAGAGGAGAGAGAGAGAGAGAGAGAGAGAGAGGAGAGAGAGAGAGAGAGAGAGAGAGAGAGAGAGAGAAATAATCTTCATCATGAAAATACCCATTTTTCATGCAAAAAGTTGTTTTCTTTATCAATATACGAGAGACTTTCACTACGAAAAGAGCAAATGTTCACTAAAAAGTCATTTTCAATTATACAAATTCGTTATTTGTAGCACGAAGTCATAAAAAGAATTTTCTTAATGTAAATTCTCTACACGAAACCTCACGACTGAAGTTATTTTCAGGAGGCAGAGTATTTTTCCGTTCGAAAATCATTAATTTGATATTTGATATAAAAGCCACAGAGTGATGTTCAACATAAAAAAAACCTTCATTTCTATAGCATGCTTGTAAAAAAAAAAAAGCAAACATCTTTATTAAAGGGTGTCATTTTTAGCAAAAGGAGTAAACTACCTGTACAATATGATCAGAAGTAGCTTTTCTCATGATGAAAGTTAACTGCTTCACAAATAGAATATTTATCTGAACGATAACTACAAAATGATAAGAAGTAGTTTTCCTCATGAAGAGAGTAAATTGCTTCACAAAGAGAATAACTACCTGAACGAAAACTACAAAATGATAAGAAGTAGTTTTTCTCATGAAGAAAGTTAACTGCTTCACAAATAGAATGAATATCTCAACGAAAACTACAAAATGATAAGAAATAGTTTTC
>JAFLJL010014185.1:18374-23374 GCA_018398815.1 Conus ventricosus | reverse complement strand
TTAAGTAAAACTAAAGCTGAATGTAAAGAAAATGTTCAAGTCACAACTTGTAATATTTTGGTTGTGGACAGTATCCTGACAGAAGAAGGGTGTCGCGAAGGGTATCACCCGTATTCCCTGCAGCGCTTAGATTTATTCAAATCGCGTTGTATATAGGCTTAGCACTAAATTTGTCCGAATCGAGTTGTTCATACCACTAGATTTGCTCAGATCGAACCGTATAGCCCTACCTGGGCTCAACACGTATTGTATAAAGCTCTAGATTTGTTCAAATGGATTTGTACAGCACTAGATGTATTCACTTTAACTATACATTATTACAAATCTTAAATAAATGTTAGCGAACCGCCCAGAGAACGTGGACAAACGAGTCACGAGGACAAAACACACAACGCGTTTCGACCTCTTTGGTCTTCTTTCTGGTGATAAAATAAACGAATAAAACAACGAAAATTCACTTAGCTTTGATCGCTTCAGATCGCTTGGCAGGGTTCTCTCTCTCTCTCTCCCTCCCTCTCTTTCTTTTCTGTCTGTCTCTCTGTCTCTCTCTGTCTGTCTGTCTGTCTGTCTCTCTCTCTCTCTCTCTCTCTCTCTCTCTCTCTCTCTCTCTCTCTCTCTGGTATGTGTATGTGTGTGTGTATGTGTGTGTGTGTGTGTGTGTGTGTGTGTGTGTGTGTGTGTGTTGTGTGTGTGTGTGTGTGTTGTGTTGTGCGTGTGTGTGTTTTGCGCGCGCGCGCGCGCGCGTGTGTGTGTCTGTATGTGTGAGCGTGTGTGTGTATGTGTGTGTGTGTGTGTGTGTGTGTGGGGTGTGTGTGTGTGTGTGGGGTGTGTGTGTGTGTGCGCTCGTGCTTGTGTGTGTGTGTGTGTGCGTGCGTGCGTGCGTGCGTGCGTGCGTGCGTGCGTGTGTGTGTGTGTGTGTGTGAGAGAGAGAGAGAGAGAGAGAGAGAGAGAGAGAGAGAGAGAGAGACAGAGAGAGAGAGAACTCAGAACTCAGAATTTTAGAGATAGAGAGAGAGAAGATAAGAGAGAGAGAGGGAAAAAAGGGGAAGAGGGGGAGAGGAGAGAGAGAAAAAAGAGAGAGAAGAGAGGGGAGGGGGGAAGGGTTTTTTCAGCCCATCTTCTAAATTTTTGGCCCAAATGTGAGGGGAGGTCGGGGGGGGGGACACCGGTTTCATTTGTTTATCATTGTTTTGTTCTGTCAGTGGACACTGTTTCTTTTTTGGGAAAGAAAGGGGGGGAAGGGGGGACCAGAATGACTGATACGTGTGTGTGGTGTGGGGGGGGGGGGGGGGGGGGGGGGGGGGGGGGGGTCCCGTGTTGGGGTGTGGGGTGCTTTTGTTGTGTGTGGGTGTTTTGTGTGTGTTTGTGTGTGTGTGTTTTGTGTGTGGGTTGTGTGTGTGTGTGCATGCGTGGGGTGGTTGTGTGTGTTGTGTGTGTGGGTTGTGTGTGGTGTGGTGTGTGCGTTTTTGGTGTTTTTGTGGTGTGTGTGTGTTGTGGTGTGTGGTGTGTGTGTTGTGTGGTGTGTGGTGGGTGGTGTGTGTTGTGTTTGTGTGTTGTGTTTTGTGTGTGTGTGTGTGTGGTGTGTGTGTGTGTGTTTTGTTTTTGTGAGTTCACTCTTATTGGCTTTCCTTTTCCCGACGAAAGTCTGCCCGGGGGTTTCTGACCATAAAATTTATTGGTGTTTCTTCTTTCGGGCCCCTTCCGTCCAAGCAAGTCCGGTTTTCCCCATTTTTTTCATGCTTTACGGGTTTGTGACACTGTATTTTTTTTTCCCTCGGGGGAAAGGGGAAAAGTCACGCATGGACACAGGGGCAGCCTTTCCAGGGGGTGACGGGACTTTTTTCCTAAAAAATAGCATCTGGAAAAAAACAAACGGGGGACTGCTTAAACCATGATTGAGAAGTTCTTTTTGTCTTGTGTATGAGAAAATAGTACAATAAACAACAGTCAACGAAGCAAGAAAAACCGACTTTTTTTCAGAGATGCAAAACCTTAAAAAACATTACCCCCAAACCCCACGCGTTATTTAACCGTTCTTCGTGCTACCCCCCCCCCCCCGGATTTTTTTTGGGAACAATCACTAGTGGGGAACCCCCCTCCTTCCTTCCCAAAAAGGATTGGGGTTTGGGCACAAGACGCGCCCAATTGTTGGAAGCCTGTTGGACCCCCTTTGAGTCGGGCAGAAGTTTCCCTGTTATAACTCCTCCCTTTTTTGGGTGAAAGAAGGGCTGCAATTTTGAATGCAAGGGGCCCCAACCTCGGGTTCCAGGGGTACAGCCCTATGCTTTGTGGAGGAAAATTGTGACCGGGGATAGAGTGAAAAAATCCCAAAAAACCGCACTTGGGGAGTTTTGCAATTGAGAGCACCCTAGAGTGTAAAAAAATTCCCTGCTTATGTTTTTGGGGACGTTCTTAAAAATTAAGCATGTAAAATGGGTTTGACCACTTTTAAACCGTTTTTTCCTCTGTTTTTTATTGTTATTTTTTTCCCTTTTTAAATTTTTTTGGGGTTCCCATTCCCTAACCGAATTAAATTAAAACAAAGCAAAAAATTTTTTAAAAAATTTCAGAGTAAACAAAAGAAGGATCAGGCCCAAAGGCAGAAAACGCTGTAAAAGGGAAAAACAGGCTTTTTTGGAAAGGCTTTAAACCTTTTTGGGAAAGGGCAAAGTACCCCCCCCCCCCCCCCCCCATTTATGAAAAAAAAGGGAACAATTTTGGGCAAAAATGGGGGATTTAATTCAAAAAAATTTTTCCCCATTCTGCTTTTTAAAACAGGCATTTTTTGTTTTTTAAAAAATAGAAATTTCTGGTGATAGTTTAGCAAGTTCAGAAAATCACCAAAAATTTGCTGCATGACCTAATTTTGACGGGGGGGGCCCATTTTTAAAAAAATTTTTAAAAAGGGGCCCCAAAAAAAAAAAAAATTTTTTTTCCCCCCAAAAAATTTTTTTTAAAACCCAAAAATTTTTTAAAAAAAAAAAAACCAAATTTTTTGGGGGTTTTTGGTTTTTTCCCCCCCCGCACGCCGCGCGGCCCCCCCAAAAAAAAAAAACCCCCCCCCCCCCCCACACACCCCCCCAAAAACACCCACAATTCCCCCCGGGTTTTACAGACACAATTTAAAACACACCAAACCCCCCCCCCCCCAAAAAAAAAAAACACACACACACACAAAAAATGCGCGGGAAAAAAAAAATTCACCCACAAAAACCCCAAAAAAAAAACCCCACACCCCAAAACACAAAAAAAACCCCCCCCAAAAAAAAAAAAAAAGGGGAGAGAGAGAAGGGAGGGGGAAAGGGGGGAAAAAAAAAAAGGGGGGGGGGGGGGAGAGAGAAAAGGGGGAAGGGAGAGAAAAAGAGAAAAGAAAGGGGGGGGGCCGGGGGGAAAAAGAGAGAAAAAAAAGAGAGAGAAAAAAAAGAGAAGAAGAGAAACCCGGGGAGAAAAAAAAAAAAAAGAAAGAGAGAAAAGAAAAGAAAGGGGGAAAAAAAGAGAGAAAAAGGGGGGGGGGGGGGGGGGAGAGAGAAAAAAAAGGGGGGGGGGGAGGGGGGGGGGGGTGGGGGAAAGGGGGGGAAAAAAAAAACCCAAAAAAGGGCCCCCGGGGGGGGGGCCCCCCGGCCCGGGGGGGGGGGAAACCCCCGGGGGTTTTTAGGGGAAGGGGGGTTGGGGCCCCCCCCAAAAAAAAAAAACCCCAAAAAAAAAGGGAAACCCCCCCCCACAACCCCAAAAAACCCCCAAAAAAAAACCCCCCCCCCCCCAAACCCCCAAAAAAAAAAAAAAAAAAAAAGAAAAAATTTTTTAAAAAAAAAAGGGGAAAAAAAAAAGCCGAAAAAAAAAAAAAAAAAAAAAAAAAAAAAAAAAAAGAGAAAGAAAGGGAAAAAAAAAAAAAAAAAAAAGAAAAAAAAGGGGGAAAAGAAGGGGAAAAAAGAAAACCGAAGAGAAAAGAAGAAAAAAAAGGGGAGAAGGGGGAGGGAGAGAGAGAGAGGGGGGGAAAAAAAAAGAGAGAGAGGGGGGGGGGGGAAAAAAGGGGGGGGGGAAAAAAAAAAGGGGGGGGAAAAAGGAGGAAAAAAAAAAAAAAGGGGGGAAAGGGGGCCAAAAAAAGGGAAAGGGAAAAAGGGGGGAAAAAGGGAAAAAAATTTTTTTTTTTAAAAAAATTTTTTTTTTTTTTTAAAATTTTTTGGGAAAAAAGGGGGGGGAAAAAAAAAGGGGGGGGGGAAAAGGGGGGAGGGGGGGGGGGGAAAAAAGGGGAAAAACGGACCCCCAAAAATGTTAAACCTTTTAAATTGGGGGGGCCCCCCCCCCCCCCGGGGGGTTAAAAAACCCCCTTTTTTTTTTGGGTTTTTTTTTTAAAAATTTTTTTTTTTTTTCTTCCCCAAAAAAACCCCCCAAATTTTTGTTAAAACCCCAAAAGGGTCACCCCCGGGGGGGGGGAATTTTTCCCCCCCCCAAAACCCGGGGGGCCCGGGGGGTTTTTTTTTGGGGGGCCCCCCCCCGGGGGGGAAAAAAAATTTTTTTTTTTTTTTTTGGTTCCCCCAAAAAAACCCCCCCCGGCTTTTTTTTGGGGGGGGAAATTTTTTCAAAGGGTTTTCCCCCCAAAACCCCCCCCCCCCCTTTTTTTTTTTTTTAAAACCCCCCCAAAAAAAAAAAAAAAAAAAAAACCCCCCGGCCCAAAAAAAGGGGGGGAAACCTTTTTTTTTTTAAGGGCCCCCCCCCCGGGGCCCCCCCCCGGGGGGAATTTTAAAAAAAAGGGGGGCCCCCCCCCTTTTTTTTTTCCCCCCTTTTCCCGGGGGAAAAAATTTGGGGGTTTTTTTTCCCCGGGGGGGGGGGGCCCCCAAAAAGGGGGGGGGGGAAAAACCCAAAAAAGGGGGCCCCTTTTTCCCCCCCTTTTGGGGGAAAAACCAAAAAAGGCCCCCCCAAAAACCCCCCCCCCCCCAAAAAAACCCCCCCGGGGAAAGGGGGTTTTTTTTTTTTCCCCCCCAAAAAAATTTTTTAAAAAA
>JAFLJL010014185.1:10874-13374 GCA_018398815.1 Conus ventricosus | reverse complement strand
AAAAAATTTTTTTTTTTTTTTTCCCCCCGGGGGGGGGGAAAGGGAGGGGCCCCCTTTAAACCCCCCGGGGGCCCGAAAAAACAGTGAACCTCATGGCACACTGCGACAAATTCACGGAGCATATGTAATTGATCGGTTTCTTAGCACGAAACGACGGCGGCTGCATGCGACGTTCGTTCCGATTTACGGCATTGACCTGCTAACAGACACAGAGACGCGCACGGGACGCCACCGCAGGACCCCACAGGACACAGGTA
This sequence comes from Conus ventricosus, assembly GCA_018398815.1. NCBI lineage: Eukaryota > Metazoa > Mollusca > Gastropoda > Neogastropoda > Conidae > Conus > Conus ventricosus. The sequence goes on along the minus strand of JAFLJL010014185.1, from coordinate 13,117 downwards.
TGGAAGTTCTCTCGCCTCATAGGGGTATTTTCTGTGTGAAAGAGTGACCTTCCCATTTTCCCTGAAAACCAGTCATTTTGCTCGGACAACAGAGTATATCATTATTAATGATGATGATTATCATTGTTGTTGTTGCTATTATTGATATTATAATTATTATTAATGGTTGTTGTTAACATTCTTCTTCTTCTTATCGTTATTATTATTAATTGCTATTATTACAATTGTTGCTGTTGTTATTATTATTATATTATTTCATCATCATCATCATCATCATCATCATTTTTATTATTATTATATCAGTATTCTTATCATTATTATTGTTTGTTGATTAATTAATAATAATAAATAAATAATAATAATATAATAATAATAATAATAATAAAAAATAAAAATAATAATAATAATAATAATAATAATAAATAATAATATGAATACTTATATAGCGCCTATTCTCGGCTAGAGGCCAAGCTCTAAGGCGCTTTACAATCAACACTCGTTTACACAACGGCTGCCTACCTGGGTAGTGCCGACTGAAGAGCTGCCAGCCGGCGCTTCATTCAGTCGTTTCCCGTGTCATCCAGTCAGTATCGTTCAATATCGATCACTCATTTTCCTTACTTCCTTCATTCTTTCAATTTCTCACGCAGAGTGCATGCTATGTGTAACGTGTCATCCATACCAACGGCCAAACTGGCCTACTCTTCCGAAAGTGGTGATGGGATTTTACCTGTGTGCAAGATGTTATGCGTGCGTTCACACACGGAACCTCGGTTTATAGTCTCATTCGAAGGACTGTATGGAAATGGAGTCAGAACCAATGTTACCTCCGAGGGAAAAATCCCCTTGTACCGAAACGCCCCGCGGAGGTTCGAACACGCAACCCCAGATCACCAAGATTACGAGTCCGGCGCTCTACCAACTGAGCTATTCAGCTCCAATTATTATCATTATCATTATTTATTATTAGCATTATTATTATCATTGTCATTGTTGTTGTTGTTATCTATTCCGCCGAACGAGAGAGACAAACAAATTACACGGCAAAACACAAACGCGTATTGACTTGAGACAAACAAATTACACGGCAAAACACAACGCGTATTGACTTGAGACAAACAAATTACACGCAAAACACAACGCATATTGACTTGAGACAAACAAATACACGGCAAAACACAACGCGTATTGACTTGAGACAAACAAAATTACACGGCAAAACACAACGCGTATTGACTTGAGACAAACAAATTACACGCAAAACACAACGCGTATTGACTTGAGACAAACAAATTACAAGACAAAACACAACGCGTATGACTTGAGACAAACAAATTACACGGCAAAACACAACGCGTATGACTTGAGACAAACAAATTACACGGCAAAACACAACGCGTATTGACTTGAGACAAACAAATTACACGGCAAAACACAACGCGTATTGACTTGAGACAAACAAATTACACGGCAAAACACAACGCGTATTGACTTGAGACAAACAAATTACACGGCAAAACACAACGCGTATTGACTTGAGACAAACAAATTACAAGACAAAACACAACGCGTATTGACTTGAGACAAACAAATTACACGGCAAAACACAACGCGTATTGACTTGAGACAACAAATTACACGGCAAACACACGCGCATTGACTTGAGACAAACAAATTAACACGGCAAAACACAACGCGTATTGACTTGAGACAAACAAATACACGGCAAAACACAACGCGTATTGACTTGAGACAAACAAATTACACGGCAAAACACAACGCGTATTGACTTGAGACAAACAAATTACACGCAAAACACAACGCGTATTGACTTGAGACAAACAAATTACACGGCAAAACACAACGCGTATTGACTTGAGACAAACAAATTACACGGCAAAACACAACGCGTATTGACTTGAGACAAACAAATTACACGGCAAAACACAACGCGTATTGACTTGAGACAAACAAATTACACGGCAAACACAACGCGTATTGACTTGAGACAAACAAATTACACGGCAAAACACAAACGCGTATTGACTTGAGACAAACAAATTACAAGACAAAACTCTTCTTTTGTCTCTTTCGTGTGACGGAACAGTAAATCTGTTTGTTTTGTTTGTGTCAGTTTCCGCTTTCAGTCACCTCACACTGAAACAAATTATTATTATTATTATTATTATTATTATTATTATTAAATTTTTTATTATAAATTTTTATTATTTATCATCATTAAA
>JAFLJL010014184.1:5000-22500 GCA_018398815.1 Conus ventricosus | reverse complement strand
GGGGGAGGAGAGAGGAGGAGTAAGAGGAGAGGAGGAGAGAATGAGGAGGAGGAGAAAGGAGAGAGGAGGAGGAGGGGAGGAATGAGAATGAGTAAGAGGAGAAGAGGAGGAGAATGAGAGGAGGATGAAGGAGGAGAAGGAGAGGGGAGGAGGAGGAAGAGGGGAGGAGAAAGAGGAGGAATAGAGGAAGAGGAGGAGGAATGAGGAGGAATGAAAGAGGAGGAGAGGAGAGGAGAATGAGGAGGAGGAGGGAAAGAGGAAGGAAGGAGGAGGAGGAGGAAGGAGAAAGGAGTAAGAGAGGAGGAGGAAGTAAGAGGAGGAGGAAATAGGAGAAGGGAGGAGGAAGAGGAGGGGTGCTGAAAAAGGAGGAGGAGAAGGGAGATTGACATACTTTTTTTTAATGTTTTATTATATTGCGGACTGTTCGGTTTGCAGTGTTTGCTTTTGCCTGTTTTTCGGGGGGGTTATAAAAAAGAGAGGAGAAAGGGATGGATATATTTTTGTTTGGTCTGCCATTCCCGTTCCTCCCCGCGTTTTTTTTTGTTTTTTTTTTTAATTCTTTTCATGCTCACCTCCGTTTTTCGGGAAAACACCAATGAAAGAAAATGAGCAAGTACGATGTATATCCAAACAAAAATGTTAGAAAGAAATAAAGAAAGCAAAAAGAACGTATGATAATATCCAGAACGCTTAAAAAATATATGAAAAAAACAGGAACGAGTAGAATGGTACAGTCTGCGCTACCTCAGTGACCGCTCATGCCTTCTCCCCCCCCCCCCCCCCCCCCCCCCCCACCCCCCCCCCCCCCCCCCCCCCCCCCCCCCCCCCCCCCCCCCCCCCCTCTCCATGCCGCTCATTTGGCTCCGCCCCGTCCACAACCACAGCCTGGCTTGTCTGCCACAGTCCTGGCACCAGCAACCATTCCACAGGGAGCAGTCCATGTCAGATCGTCAAGAGGCAACCCATCGGAGGAGACACTGCGCTGTCGCAGACCCACTTCGGTGCTGTTCAGCAGTTCCTGTTCCGATCGGACACACGGAGGACGCCACTACCACCCAAGCACCGTACTGACGACAACAGTTGATCAGTTTGTGGAGCCAGCGTGCGTGAGCTCTCCCTCGCCGGAGGGCGCGACCACATCCGTCCAGCGACAGTTCCCCCCCACCCCCCATCCCCCCCGCCCCCATGAACTTGCCGATGCCGGCGACCTCAACATGAACTCACCGAAGGCGTAGACGTGGAGAGGAAGCCGAAACGGGGGTCACCATGAGAGCAGGGCATAAAGCGACACAGACGCTGAGACATTAACTTGTCATTGCTGATCGATGAAGGTGAGGATGAGGATGAAGATGATGCTAACGGACTTCCGTTCTGGTCTAAGACTACGTGACAGGGTTGTGCTTGTACGCTTACTTATTTTTTTTAGGCGTCAACCAGGTCCGAGAGATACAGACATCTGCGGTGTTGGGCAGGAAATGTGAGGAACACTCTTAGAGAAGCATCCATTAAGTGGATGAATGTCGACTGTGTGGTCCCAGTCTTCCCAGCTGAGCCCGTAGCGAACTCAGCTCTGCGTAGGAGGAGCCGGTCGGGGCAGAAAAATCCTATAAATAAATGGCTCTAATGGGACTCGAACCCAGGACCTCCCAGCTGGGAGTCCACGACCAGCTAACCACTTTGCTCAGCGGCTGGTTGTTTGAGACACAGTGGCTAGTTTGCTGGTGTCTACTGGTTTTTTGTTTGTTTGTTGTTTTTTTGATGGCCAAGGAATTAGAAGTTTTCTTCAGGTGGCTTGTTTGGCACTTGATGCAGTGGTGTCTTCTACCAGAAGGAAAAAGCTGAAAACACGTGGGATTGGCTGAATGTGTGTTATTGGATCTGGCTTTTAGAAGGTCTATTTAAAAGGGTTGTGTGAATGAGTTGGTTTTTGTTAAGTTCTAAGACTTGTGTTGATGTCAACGCGGTGACAAACCTTCATATGGCCCTTTGCGTCGGCTGGGCCAAAAGCAGCATTCACCTTACATGATGGATCTGGCTTTTCCGTCTTCCGCGTGTGATTATTGTGGACAATATCCAGAGGCGGTAGCTTAGAGCCTACGATTTGTCATAGGCGATCTTGACCTCTCCCATTTTTTTTCTTTCTTTTTTTTTTTTTTTTTTTTTTTTTGACCTGTCTCTGGTTGGGCCAGCTTCATGCCAGACAGGGAATGGAGACGGTGAGAAGACGTTCAATGATGGACGATACAAACGGGACGGGCGGAATGATGGGCCGTGAATCATGTTCCGGGTGAAACGAATCTATGGATCAGATCGGAACGATCTGAAATGACTTGTATCACATCGGCGCAGTGATAGGCAGTGTGCAAGAGATCTGATCTTTCTAGCGAGGAAAACACGCACTGGGCTCAGAGAGGGAGAGAGAGAGAGATGAGACAGGAGAGAGAGAGAGAGGTGGGTTAGGGCGGATGGAGAGAGTAGGTGGGTAGGGCGGAGAGAGAGAGAGTGGATGGGGGCGGAGAGGAGAGTCAGGTGGATGGGGGCGGAGAGAGAGAGGTGGGGAGGGCGGAGAGAGAGAGAGAGGTGGGTAGGGGCGGAGAGAGAGAGAGGTGGGTAGGGCGGAGTAGAGAGAGGTGGGTAGGGCCGAGAGAGTAGAGGTGGGTAGGGCGGAGAGAGAGAGAGGTGGGTAGGGCGGAGAGAGAGAGAGGTGGCTGGGGGCGGAGAGAGAGAGAGAGTGGGTAGGCGGAGAGAGAGAGGTGGGTTAGGGCGGAGAGAGAGAGGTGGGTAGGGCGGAGAGAGAGAGGTGGGTAGGGCGGAGAGAGAGAGAGGTGGGTGGGCGGAGGAGAGAGAGAGGTGGCTGTGGGGGCGGAGAGAGAGAGAGAGGTGTGGTGGGCGGAGAGAGAGAGAGGTGGGTAGGGCGGAGAGAGAGAGGTGGGTAGGGCGGAGAGAGAGAGAGGTGGGTAGGCGCGGAGAGAGAGGAGAGGTGGGTAGGGCGGAGAGAGAGAGAGGTGGGTGGGGGGGAGAGAGAGAGGTGGGTAGGGGAGAGAGAGAGGTGGGTAGGGCAGAGAGAGAGAGAGGTGGGTAGGGCGGAGAGAGAGAGAGGTGGGTAGGGCAGAGAGAGAGAGAGAGGTGGCTGGGGGCGGAAAGAGAGAGAGTGGGTAGGGCAGAGAGAGAGAGAGGTGGGTAGGGCGAGAGAGAGAGAGGTGGGTAGGGCAGAGAGAGAGAGAGGTGGGTAGGGCGGAGAGAGAGGTGGCTGGGGGCGGAGAGAGAGAGAGGTGGTGGGGGCGGGAGAGAGAGAGGTGGCTGGGGGGAGAGAGGAGAGGTGGTGGGGGCGGAGGAGAGAGGGTGGTGGGGGCGGAAGAGGGAGGAGAGGTGGGTAGGGCGGAGAGAGAGAGAGAGGGTGGGCTAGGGCGGAGAGAGAGAAAGGTGGGTAGGGCGGAGAGAGAGGGGTTTGGATGGGGGCGGGAGAGAGAGTGGTGGGGGGCGGAGAGAGAGAGAGTGGATGTGGGGGAGGAGAGAGAAGGTGGGTTAGGGCGAGAGAGAGAGGTGGATGGTGGTGGGAGGAGGAGAGAGGTGAGGGGGGCGGAGAGAGAGAGGTGGTGGGGGACGGAGGAGAGAGAGGGTGGATGGGCGGAGAGAGAGAGAGGTGGATGGGGGGGAGAGAGAGAGGTGGGTAGGGCGGAGAGAGAGAGGTGGTTGGGCGGAGAGAGAGAGGTGGATGGGCGGAGAGAGAGAGAGGTGGATGGGGGGCGGAGAGAGAGAGGGGGGTAGGGCGGAGGAAGGAGAGGAGAGGTGGTGGTGGGCGGAGAGAGAGAGGTGGGTAGGGGGAGAGAGAGAGGTGGTGGGGGTCGAGAGAGAGAGAGGTGGGTAGGGCGGGGAGAGAGAGAGAGGTGGGTAGGGCGGAGAGAGAGAGAGGTGGCTGGGGGGTGGAGAGAGAGAGAGGTGGGTAGGGCGGAGAGAGAGAGAGGTGGATGGGGGTGGAGAGAGAGAGGTGGGTAGGCGGGAGAGAGAGAGAGAGGGTGGCTGGGGGCGGAGAGAGAGAGAGGTGGGTAGGGCGGAGAGAGAGAGGTGGATGGGGGTGGAGAGAGAGAGGTGGGTAGGGCGGAGAGAGAGGGAGAGAGAGAGGGTGGCTGGGGGCGGAGAGAGAGAGAGGTGGGTAGGGCGGAGAGAGAGAAGGTGGATGGGGGGCGAGAGAGAGAGGTGGGTAGGGCGGAGAGAGGAGAGAGAGAGGTGGGCTGGGGCGGAGAGAGAGGAGAGGTGGGTAGGGCGGAGAGAGAGAGGTGGATGGGGGCCGAGAGAGAGAGAGGTGGGGGTAGGGCGGGAGAGAGAGAGGTGGTGGGGGGGGAGAGAGAGAGGTGGGTAGGGCGGAGAGAGAGAGGTGGTGGGGCGAGAGAGAGAGAGGTGGGTAGGGGGGAGAGAGAGAGGTGGGATGGGGGCGGAGAGAGAGAGGTGGGTTAGGGCGGAAAGGAGAGAGAGGTGGGGTAGGGCGGAGGTGAGTAGAGGTGGGTAGGGCGGAGAGGAGAGTGTGGTGGGGAGGGCGGAGAGAGGAGAGAGGGAGGGGGAGGGGGAGAGAGAGAGAGAAGGGTGGGGCGGAGAGAGAGAGGTGGGTAGGGCGGAGAGAGAGAGGTGGGTAGGGCGGGAGAGAGAGAGGTGGGTAGGGCGGAGAGAGAGAGGTGGATGGGGCGAAGATAGAGAGGTGGGTAGGGCGGAGAGAGAGAGAGATGTGGGTAGGGCGGAGAGAGAGAGGTGGGTAGGGCGGAGAGAGAGAGGTGGGTAGGGCGGAGAGAGAGAGAGGTGGATGGGGGCGGAGAGAGAGAGGTGGGTAGGGCGGAGAGAGAGAGGAGGTGGGTAGGGCGGAGAGAGAGAGGTGGGTAGGGAGGAGAGAGAGAGGTGGGTAGGGCGGCGAGAGAGAGGTGGGTAGGGCGGAGAGAGAGGTGGATGGGGGCGGAGAGAGAGAGGTGGGTAGGGCGGAGGAGGAGAGAGAGGTGGGTATGGCGGAGAGAGAGAGGTGGATGGGGGGGGAGAGAGAGGGGGTGGGTAGGGCGGAGAGAGAGAGGTGGATGGGGGCGGAAGAGAGGTGGGTAGGGCGGAGAGAGAGAGGTGGATGGGGGCGGAAAGAGAGGTGGGTAGGGCGGAAGGGGAGAGAGGTGGATGGGTGCGGAGAGAGAGGTGGGTAGGGCGGAGAGAGAGAGGTGGATGGGTGCGGAGAGAGAGGTGGGTAGGGCGGAGAGAGAGAGGTGGCTGGGGGCGGAGAGAGAGAGAGAGAGTTGAGGTGGGTAGGGCGGAAGAGAGTTAGGTGGATGGGGGCGGTGAGAGAGAGAGAGTGTGAGGGTGGGTAGGGCGGAGAGAGGAGGTGGTGGGGGCGGAGGAGAGAGAGGAGAGAGAGAGGTGGGTAGGGCGTGAGACTGAGAGAGGGCGTGGTTGGGGGCGGAGAGGAGAGAGAGAGAGAGGTGGGTAGGGCGGAGAGAGGATAGGTGGATGGGTCGGAGAGAGAGATGAGAGAGAGAGAGGTGGGTAGGGTGGAGAGAGTGAGGTGGATGGGGGCGGATGAGTGAGAGAGAGAGAAGAGAAGTGAGGGTGAGGAGAGAGAGAGAGAGGTGTGTAGGGCGGGAGAGAGAGAGGTGGATTGGGGGCGGCGAGGAAAGAGAGGAGAGAGAGAGAGAGAGAGGACCAGAGGAGAGGGACGTTGAGGGAGAGAGAGAGAGAGAGAGAGGTGGGATGTGGCGGAAGAGCGAGAGAGAGGGGACACAGAGAGAAAGAGGGAGAGAAGAGAGAGAGCGAGAAAGAGAGAGAGAAAGTAAATTGAGGTAAAGAGAGAGAGAAGAAAGAGAAATAAGGGGGAGTGGGAGAGACGAGAGAGAGGGGGGTGGGGTGGAGATGATGAGAGAACGAGATGGAGGGGTAGAGAAAGAGAGTTGGATAGGAGCGGAGGGAGAGAGAAGTAGGGCGGGGAGAGAGAGAGCTAGGGCAGGGAAAGAGAGTGGAGGGAGAGAGAGTAGGCGGGAGAGGAGAGTAGCGGCGGTGGGAGAGAGAGTAGGGTGGGGAGAGAGAGGAGGGAGAGAGAGTAGGGCGGGGGAGAGAGAGCGAGAGGGAGGAGAGTAGGGCGGAGAGAGAGGGGTAGGATGGGGAGAGAGAGAGAGGGAGAGAGAGTAAGGGCGGAGAGAAAGAGCGGTGGTGGGTAGGGACGGGTGAGAGAGAGAGAGTGAGGTGGAGGAGAGTGGGCGGACGCGAGAGGAGAGAGAGAGAGAGGGAGAGAGAGAGAGTAGGGCGGAGAGAGAGAGGTGGCTAGGGCGGGGAGAGAGAGAGAGAGATGGAGAGAGGTAGGTCGGAGAGAGAGAGAGGTGTAGGGCGGGGAGAGAGAGAGAGAGAGAGGGAGAGAGAGTAGGGCGGAGGGAGAGAGAGGTGGACACCTCTAGGGCGGGGAGAGAGAGAGGATAGGGAGAGAGAGTTAGGCGGAGAGGGAGATGTGGGTAGGGGGGGCGAGAGAGAGAGAGGGAGTGAGAGTAGGGCGGAGAGAGAGAGGAGGTGGGTAGGGCGGGGAGGAGAAGAGGGAGAGAGGGAGAGAGTAGGACGGAGGAGAGAGAGAGGTGGGTATAGGGCGGGGAGAGAGAGAGAGAGAGAGGGAGAGAGGTAGGGCGGATGCGAGAGAGAGAGTGTAGGGCGTGGAGAGGAGCGAGAGAGAGGGAGAGAGGAGTAGGGGCGGGGAGAGAGGGGAGAGAGTGTAGGGCGGAGAGAGAGAGAGTGTAGGGCCGAGGAGAGAGAGAGAGATGAGAGAGAGAGAGAGGGAGAGAGGAGTAGGGCGGAGAGAGAGAGAGAGGTGAGGCGCGGGGAGAGAGGGAGAGAGAGTAGGGCAGGAGGAGAGAGTGAGGTTGTATGGGCGGGGAGAGGAGGGTGAGAGAGTAGGGCGGATGGATGAGAGAGAGAGGTGGGGTAGGAGTGGGGAGAGAGAAGAGAGAGAGGGAGAGAGGAGTAGAGAGTGGAGAAGAGAGAGAGAGAGTGAGATGAGAGTAGGGGGAGAGAGAGAGAGGTGAGGTAGGGCGGGGGAGAGAGAGAGAGAGGAGATGGAGAGAGAGTAGGGGAGAGGAGAGAGAGTGGTGTAAGGGGGCAGGAGAAAGAGAGAGAGCGGGAGAGAGAGTAGCGGGAGGAGAGAGAGGTGTAATGCGGGGGTGAGAGAGAGAGGAGAGAGAGAGTTGGGGGAGAGAGAGAGTGGGGTAGGGTGGGAGAGAGAGAGTGAGGGAGAGAGTGTTAGGGCGGAGAGGAGAGAGCCGGTGGGTGGCGGGAGAAGTAGAGAGTGAGGGATGAGAGAGTAGGGAGAGAGATGGAGGAGAGAGGTTGTAGGGCGTGGAGAGGCGAGAGAGAGGAGAGAGGGTAGGGCGGAGAGTGAGAGGTGGGTTAGGGCGGGGAGAGAGAGAGAGAGAGGGAGAGAGATTAGGCGGACTGAGAGAGGTAGAGGGGGGTAGGGCTGGGAGAGAGACTGAGAGAGGGAGTGAGAGTAGGGCGGAGAGAGAGAGAGGCTGTTGGGTGCGGGGAGAGGAGAGAGAGAGAGAGATAGGGAGGAGAGAGTAGGGCGGACGGAGAGAGAGAGAGAGTGGGTGGTAGGTCGGGAGAGAGAGAGAGAGGGAGTGAGAGGAGGGCGGAGAGTGCGGAAGAGAGGTGCTTAGCGGGAGAGAGAGGGAGAGAGGGAGAAGAGAGTAGGGCGGATGATGAGAGTCGAGAGGGGCCGGGTGGGGTGTTGGGTTGGGTGGTGGATTTGATTTGGTGGTTGGGGTTGGTTTGTTGGGAGGGTTTTTGTTGCTGGTTCTGGGTTGGGGTTTTTGTGGGTTGTGGGTGTGATTTTGGTTTTTATAGGTCGGGTGGGATGGGGGTCGTTGTGTTGTATTGTTCGGGGGCTGGGGTTGTTCGTGGGGTAGGGCGGGGAGAGAGAGTAGGGCGGAGAGAGAGAGAGGTGTAGGGCGGGGAGCGGTGAGGGGCGGAGAGAGTCGGCGGAGAGAGAGAGAGAGAGGTGGGTAGGGCGGGGAGAAGAGTGAGAGAGGGAGAGAGAGTAGGCGGAGAGAGAGAGAGAGCTAGAGAGGTGGGATGGGCGGGGAGCAGAGAGATGAGAGAGGGCGAGAGGTAGGGGGAGAGAGGAGAGAGAGGTGGGTAGGGCGGGGAGAGAGACGAGAGGGAGAGAGGAGTAGGGCGGAGAGACGAGAGAGGTGGGTAGGGCGGGGGGGGAGAGAAGAAGAGAGAGAGGGAGTGAGGAGTAGGTGAGAGAGAGAGGAGGTGAGGATGGCGGGGAGGAGAGAGAGGGAGAGAGAAGAGAGAGTAGGGCGGAGAGAGAGAGAGAGGTGTAGGGGCGAGGAGAGAGAGAGAGAGGGAAGGAGAGAGTAGTTGGCGCGGAGAGTGAATGGTTTGTCAGGCGGGGAGCGAGAGAGAGAGAGAGAGAGGAGAGAGAGAGGCGGAGATAGAGTGTGGTGTAGGGCGGGGAGTGAGAGAGGAGAAGATGGAGAGAGTAGGGGCGGAGAGAGAGAGAGGTGTAGGGCGGGAGAGAGAGACGGAGAGTGAGAAGGGCGGAGAGAGAGAGGGTGGGTAGGGCGGGGATGAGAGAGAGAGCTGAGAGTGAGAAGAGAGATAGAGTAGGGCGTAGGAGAGAGAGGCATGGTTAGGGTGGGGGGAGAGAAGAGAGAGAGGGAGAGAGAGTAGGGCGGAGAGAGAGAGAGGTGTAGGGGGGAGAGGAGAGAATGGAGTGGGGGGAGAGAGAGCAGGTGCGGTGGAGAGAGGTGGGGAGGGGCGGGGAGAGAGAGACGAGAAGGAGGGAGAGGAGAGTAAGGAGGAGTGTGAGAGTTGGGAAGTGCGGGGAAGAGAGAGAGAGGGGAGAGCGAAGTCGGGCGGGAGGAGAGAGACGAGGTGGGTAGGGGGGAGAGAGAGAGAGGGTGAGAGAGTTAGGGCAGAGAGAGAGAGAGGTGGTAGGGAGGGAAGAGAGGGAGAGAGTAGGGCGGAGAGAGAGGAGAGAGGTGGGTAGGGCGGGGAGAGAGTAGGGCGGATAGAAGAGAGAGAGGGTTAGGGCGGGGAGAGAGAGAGGTGGGTAGGGCGGGAGAGCTGAGAGAGAGAGAAAGGGAGAGAGGAGTAGGGCGGAGAGAGAGAGAGGTGTGCTGGGCCCGGCCGAGAGAGAGAGAGGAGAGTGGGAAGGGCGGGGAGAGAGAGAGAGAGAGGGAGAGGAGAGTAGGGCGGAGAGAGAGAGGTGTAGGGCGGGGAGAGAGAGAGAGGGAGTGAGAGTTATGGGCGGAGAGAAGAGAGAGAGTGAGGGGGAGAGAGAGAGAAGAGAGAGGAGAGAGGGAGAGAGAGTATAGGGCGGAGAGAGAGAGGTGTAGGGCGGGGAGAGAAGGGAGAGGAGAGCGACGGGAGAGAGTAGTAGGGCGGAGAGAGAGAGAGGTGAGTAGTAGGGCGGGGAAGAGAGGGTAAGGTGGGGGAAGCGGAAGAGAGAGTAGGTGGAGCGGAGAGAGAGGTGGGTAGGGCGGGGAGAGAGAGCAACGAGAGCGAGAGGAGAGAGAGAGAGTTAGGGCGGAGAGAGAGGAGAGGTGTAGGGCGGGGAGAGAGAGGAGAGAGGTTGAGGAGTCGGACGGAAGAGAGAGAGAGGTGGGTAGGGCGGGGGAGAGAGAGAGTGAGGGGGGGGAGGGGAGAGAAAGAGGGCGGAGAGAGAGAGAGGTGTTGGGCGGGGAGCGAGGAGAGTTGGGCGGAGAGAGAGAGGAGGTGGGTAGGGTGGGTGGGGAGAGAGAGAGAGAGAGGGAGAGGAGAGTAGGGGCGGAGAGAGAGAGGAGGGTATGGGCTGGGGAGAGAGAGAGAGGTGAGAGGGGGGAGAGAAAGTAGGGCGGAGAGAGGAGGAGAGAGAGAGGTGCTGTTGGGCGGGGCAGAGAGAGAGAGAGAGGGGAGAGAGAGTTTGTAGGGCGAAGAGAACGAGAGGTGGGTAGGGCGGGGAGCGAGAGAAGAAGAGAGTGAGAGAGAGTAGGGCGGAGAGTGGAGAGAGGTGATGGGGGGGGTAGAGAGAGGGAGAGAGGTAGTCGGAGAGAGAGAGAGGTGTAGGGCGAGGGAGAGAGAGAGAGAGGGAGATGAGAGTCGGGCGGAGAGAGAAAGGTGTTGTAGGGCGGGGAGAGAGAGAGAGAGTGGGAGAGAGAGTAGGGGCGGAGATAGTGGAGGTGTAAGGCGGGGAGAGAGAGAGGGAGAGAGAGAGTAGGGCGGAGAGAGAGAGAGGTGTAGGGGGAGACGGAGAGAGGGAGAGAGAGTAGGCGGATGAGAGAGAGAGGAGGGTAGTTAGGGCGGGAGAGAGGAGAGAGAGAGGGAGAGGGAGTAGGGCGTGGATGAGAGAGAGGAGGTGTAGGGCGGGGTGAGAGAATAGAGAGAGAGAGGGAGAGAGATTAGGGCGTAGAGGTGAGAGGTGTAGGCGGGGAGAGGGGAGAGAGAGAGTAGGGAGGAGAGAGAGAGAGAGAGGTGTAGGGCGGGTGGACGAGAGAGAGAGGAGAGAGGGAGAGAGAGTAGGGCGGAGAGGTGAGAGGTTGGGTAGGTGTGGGAGATGGAGAGAGTGTTGAGAGAGGAGAGAGCGTAAGTAGGGTGGAGAGAGAGAGGAGGGGAGAGAGAGTAGGGCGGGAGAGAGAGAGAGGTGGGTAGGTGGGGGGAGAGAGATGGGAGAGAGAGTGGAGGATAGAGTGGGCGGAGAGGAGAGAGAGTGGTGTAGGGGGGAGAAAGCGAGAGAAGGGAGGAGAGAGTAGGGCGGGAGAGAGAGAGAGAGGTGTTAAGGCGGGGAGAGAGAGGAGGGAGAGAGAGAGAGAAGGGCGGAGAGAGAGAGGAGACGGTGTAGGTGGGGCAGAGAGAGAGAGGGAGAGTGAGAGTAGGGCGGAGAGAGAGAGAGGTGGGTTAGGGGGGGAGAGAGAGGAGAGAGAGAGAGAGAGGGAGAGAGAGTAGGCGGTGAGAGGTAGAGAGATGTTGTGTAGGGCTTGGAGAGAGAGAGTGGGGAGGGGGGGAGAGTGTAGGGGGGGAATGAGAGGAGAGAGAGAGAGGGAGAAGAGGGGAGCGAGAGTAGGGCGGAGAGAGAGGTGGGTTAGGGGGGGATGAAGAGAGAGAGCCGGAGAGAGGAGTAGGGCGGACGAGAGGAGAGGTGTAGGGTGGGGAGAGAGAGAGAGAGAGAGAGAGAGGGAGAGAGAGGTAGGGCGAGAAAGTGGGGAGAGAGAGAGGTGGGTAGGGGCGGGAGGGTGGAGTGTGCGGGAGAGAGTGTAGGGCGGAGAGAGAGAGAGGTGTAGGGCGGGGGAGAGAGAGGGGAGAGAGGAGGAGAGACGTAGGGCGGAGAGTAGGAGAGATAGAGCGGAGAGAGAGAGAGGTGGGTAGGGCGGGAGCGAGAGTAGGGCGGAGAGAGAGAGAGGTGTAGGGGCGGAGGAGAGAGTGAGAGGGAGAGAGGAGTGAGGGCGCGATGCGAGAGAAGAGGTGGGTAGGGCGGGCGAAGAGAGAGAGAGGGAGAGAGATAGTAGGGCGGAGAGAGAGAGAGGTGGGTAGGGCGGGGAGGAGAGAGAGAGAGAGGAAAGAGAGAGTAGGGGGAGAGAGAGAAGAGAGGTGGGTAGGGGGGGAGAGTTGGAGGGGGAGAGAGAGTAGGGCGGGAGAGAGAGAGGTGTAGGGCGGGATGAGAGAGAGAGAGAGAGAGGGTTGAGAGGTTTAGGACGGAGAGAGAGAGATGGTGCGGTAGGGCGGGGAGAGAGAGAGAGGGGGGAGAGAAGAGTAGGGCGGAGAGAGAGAGGAGAGCGAGGTGTTGGGCGGGAGAGAGAGAGAGAGTGGGAGAGAGAGTAGGGCGGAGGAGAGAGAGATGAGGTGGGTGCAGGTGGGTGAGAGAGAGAGAGAGAGGGCAGAGAGAGTTTAGGGCGGAGCGAGGAGCGGTGGGTAGGGCGGGGAGAGAGAGAGAGAGGGTGGAGGAGAAAGTAGGGCGGAGAGAGAGAGAGGTGTTGGGCGGGGAGAGAAGAGAGAGGAGAGAGGTAGGGCGGAGAGAGGAGAGAGGTGGGTCGGGCGGGGAGAGAGAGGTGAGAGAGGGAGAGAGGAGTAGGGCGGAGAAGAGAGAGAGTGTGGGTACTAGGGCGGGGAGAGAGAGTGGGATGAGAGAGTAGGGCGGAGAGAGAGAGAGGTTGTAGGGCGAGGAGGAGAGAGATGAGAGGGAGAGAGAGTAGGGTGGAGAGAGAGAGGTTGTAGGGCGGGGAGAGATGGAGAGAGAGAGAGAGAGAGCAGAGGAGAGAGAGGGGAGAGAGTAGTAGGTGCGGTAGATAGGGGAGAGGTGTAGGGCGGGGGGAGAGAGAGAGAGGGAGTGAGTGAGTAGGGTGGAGAGAGAGAGAGGTGTAGGGCGGAAGAGAGAGAGGGAGAGATGAGTTAGGGCGGAGAGAGAGAGGGTGTTGGGCGGAGAGAGAGAGAGAGAGGTGAGAGAGAGTAGGGTGGAGAGAGAGGAGGTGTTAGGGCGAGGGTGAGAAGGAGAGCGAGAGAGAGGAGAGTAGGGCGGAGAGAGAGAGGAGTTAGGGCGGCGGAGAGAGAGAGAGGGGAAGATAGAGTAGGGCGGAGGAGAGGAGGTGTAGGCGGAGAAAGGGAGAGAAGAGAGGAGAGAGAGTAGGGCTGACAGAGAGAGAGGTGTAGGGCGGGAGAAGAGGGAGGGAGAGGGGAGATAGTAGGCGGACGAGAGAGAGAGGTGTAGGGCAGAGAGGAGAGAGAGATAGAGAGAGGGAGAGAGAGTAGGGCGGAGAGAGGAGTGTTAGGGTGGAGAGATGAGAGAGAGAGGGAGGCGAGAGAGAGTTATAGGGGGGGGGCCCCGGAGAGAGAGAGGAGAGGTGTAGGCGGGGGAGAGAGAGAGAGGAGAGACGAGAGAGAGAGGAGAGAGTGAGAGAGAGAGTGGGTTAGGAACGGAGAGAGAGAGAGAGAGAGAGTGGGGAGAGGAGGGGGGTGAGTAGGGCCGGAGAGAGAGAGAGGTGGTTAGGGCGGGGAGAGAGAGTGGTGGCCCGTGGGGGCGGAGAGAGACAGAGAGAGGGGGGAGAGAGAGTAGGGCGGAGAGGGAGAGGGAGAGAGATGAGAGAAGTGGGTGAGTAGGCGGAGGAGGAGAGAGGGGGTGGTAGGCGGGAGAGAGAGTTGGGTGAAAAAAGGGGGCGGGAAGGAGAGAGAATAGTTAAAGAGAAAAGATGTGTGTGTGTGGGGGGGGGGGGGGCGGGGGGTGGTGAAGGAGCCTCTTGAGGAGGGGTCGACGAAGGGAAAGCATGGTGGTATACAAATAATACATGGTGGGTTCAACTCAAAATGGGCATGATGACGTTTCAAATCTATAGTACTACGATCCTGCATCGTGTGCTTTCTTTTTATTTTTATCGTTGCTTTAGTTGTGAGTTTTCTTTTTCTTTTAGGGTGTGGATTAAGAGGAAGTCTGGGGACCCTTGCTGCCTTACAACATACCCCAACCACCACCCAGGGACTTATCCCTTTCCTCCTCCCCTAACCACGACCCTCTTGAACATTGATGAATGGGGAATGTGGTTAGACTTGTAAGACGCTTAGAGAAATTCGTTTGATTAAGCGCCTATATAAGAAACCATTATTATTCCTTCATATATCCTACCCCCCACTTCTCCCCATCCTCACTCTTTTTTATTACGTCCCGGCAGCAGCCAGCCGCCCAGGGCGAGAAACCCTCCCTCTCCTGCATAGTGTTGTTCATGATTGAAGCGACTTCAATACAAACACCAAACATGGCTATAGTTATTAGATCTTTGACTTAACGGAGACACCGCCAAAGATATACGAGCTGATTTGGACGGAGCTGGATGATTAGGGGTGGTGAGAGAGAGAGAGGAGAGAGAGAGAGAGTGAGAGGAGGTGTGGAGGGAGGAGGGAGGGGGTAGTGGCTGGGAGGGTGTAGAGAAGACTGGAGGGGGTGGGGGTGCGGGAAGAGGAGGCGGGAGGGTAGCAGGGTAGTTGGTTAGTGGGTTGGTTTGGGGGAGGTTCGTCACAGGAAAGTAATTCACCGGGCCCCCGGCGTGGTGTGACAGGCGGCGGACTGAGAGAGTTTTTTTCCTGGACATGGGATTCGTACTAAGTGGAATGGAATCCGTGTGTTGCAGCTACTTCGTTGACCGTCAAAGACAAAACCTGGTGGTCGGCTGCCTGGCCATTTTTATCAAGGTCACGCTTTCCCTGACATTGGTATCGAGATATAGGTGGTGGCGGGGGATAGGATGAGGGGGGGGGGGTGGGGGTGATGGGATCGCTGGGAGGGGAGGGCGGTGGGTAGAGACATGACAGGGTTCTGGGGCTGGTGATCGGAGACAAAACAAGGGGGGGGGGGGAGGGGGGGAGGGGGGGTCTTTGGGAAATCCCACCTTCTTTTGATCGGGAATGGGAATTGGTATGGGAGTGGGGGGGGGGGGGCGGAGGAGGAGGAATTGAAGGGAGGTAGTGGGTGGGGAGTGGAGATTTGGGGATGGGGCGACGGTGTGTGTGGGGTGGGGGGGGGGGAAGGCAATAATCAAGCGATACAGGCATGAGGACACGCACTTTTGTGGATACACTCGCCTGTTTCTCTGTGTCTTGTCTTGATTCTGTCTCTCTGTCTCTATGTCTCTCTCTCTGTCTCTCTACTCTCTCTCTCTCTCTCTCTACTCTCTCTCTCTCTCTCGCTCTCTCTCTCTCTCCTCCCTACGGTGACGGCCACATAGTAATCTATTTGTGTGTGTGTGTGTGTGTGGTGTGTGTTTTCTTTAATCCAAGTTTATTTGTTATTCCAGTCTGCTTGAAAGCTGTTTGTTTTGTCCGATCGAGTTTTTTTGTTTGTTTTTTTCTTTTTTCACCCATGCCTGCTGTGTTTACAATGTAAATGACTGGTGTCAGCGACGAGAAACTGGCCGATCAACATGTTCTGCGCTACCATTTGTTTGCCGAAGAATGGCCTTGGTGTGCAGTTAGTTTGGTTGCCCAACGGCGGTAGACAAAGTCAATGAGTACTTGGAGAGAGAGGAGAGAGAGAGTGAGAGAGAGATAGGAGTGATGAACATTTCTTAGAGTTGTCACTCATAACTCTGACTCGCCTTTTCCGTGCCTGCAAATCACAGATACATAGAACAGAGGAGGAGAGAGAGAGAGCGAGAGAGAGGAGAGATGCATATTCCGCTCTAGTCGCGTTTGTTAGTTTTAAATGCCAAGTGCACATGGGGCCCTTAACGCGTCCAAAGAAAAAGTGTTTTTTTTTTTTCCTCTTTCCTTTCTATTTCTATGCCTATTAAACGTGATTTGGGTTAATGTTTTATGAAAAGAGAAACGGGGTAGGGTGGACGGCGAAAAGAGGAGAGAGAGGGGGGGGGGGGTTACAGTGTGACATAAGGCAGGCAGACAGAAGACAGGGAGAGGTTACAAAACAAAGAGGAAGAGATTGAGCTAAGAAGGATGTCAGACAGACAGACGGACTGACCGGTTGACCTGACTGACAGATTGAGAGAGGGGGAGGGATAAGACTAAAAAAGAGAGCGAGAGAGAGAGGACGAGACGTGAGTGAGAGAGTGATGAGAGAGAGTGAGAGAGATCAGCACGTGCTTCAAAATATTTCGACCTCACGACCTACCAAATCAATCACTGGGTCATCTCATTTAGAACCCACCCCCCCCCCCCCCCCCGCGCCTTACCCTACCTCTCTCTCTCTCGCTCCTCTTCTCCTCTCTCTCTTCTCGCTCTTCTCTCTCTTCTGTGTGTGTGTGACACTCCCCACCCCCCCCCGCTTAAAAACATCACATTTCGCTCAACTCCACTGACCCACACACCCTTTCCGTGGCAGCACTTCAGATAAAAGTAGACAATTTTTGTCACACACACAACACACAGCCATACAACAAACAATAATCTCATACCTCTCTCTCTCTCCACACTAGATCTCTGATCTCTTTCATTATACAGACATCAAAGAGCGTCTCGCCGTAGAGCAGTTGTGGGACATTCTGGTTGAATCACTCGAGCTCCCCACAACCCCCTCCCCCTCCCCCTCCACCATCTCCCGCCCCTCCCCACCCACCACGCCCCCCCCCCCCCCCCCCCCCCCCCCCCCCCCCCCACAACAACACACTCCCAACCCATTTATTAAACTAAGCCTAAACTTCTGTTATGTCGGCCGTTGATGAATTAGTTGTTAACGTGTTAAGACCGTGCGTCTTCCTCACGTGGCCGGAGATTGTTCCAGATGAACTGGGTCTCTGCCCTGTTGTTATTTAAAAGAGGGGCCGAAAACTTGCTTGAAGAGGGCATTCTTTGATGGACTCTTGCTGCCACGATCTCACGTGGTTTCTTTCTACATGAGGATCTGTGGGCAACCATGTGGGATTTTTTCTGCCCGACGGCTTTCTATACCCTGAGTTGAGTTTGTTGACACGGGCTCAGTTGGGAAGACAGGACCCACACAGGTGTTGGAATGCCGTTCTGAGAGTTGTTGCCTCAATTTTTTCTGCAACCTACATGCGGGTGTCTGTGTCTCTGGGCATGCTTTACGGCCGGGATATGTTATGAAAGGAAGCGAAAAGGAGTTCTGCCTGTCAACGCAGCCTTCAACAAATGGAAAGTCTGTAGCATCTTCTACATCATTCCTTTTTTTCATATTGTTTTTTCTCATCGATCAGCGTTGAAAAAAAGCCTCAGATTTCTGTGGTCCTTGAGCCCTGCTCTCATGGTGACCTCAGCTTCGATGTCCTCTCCCGGTTGGTGGCCCTGGTTTGATTCGTCGAGGTCACCGGGTATGGCCAATTTATGGGGCCACGTTTGAACCAGACGTGGTGGCGCCGTTCCTGCGAGATCGCGGGGAATCAATTGACGCGGCTCCGCGAATTAGCAACGTCTGTTGTCAGTAGGGGTTAGTAGGTGGCGTCCTTTGTATGTTGGATCAGAACAGGCGCACTGAATCATAACCGAAGTTGATCGGACAAGCAGTTGCGTGTTTCCTCCGGTGGGCAGCTGTTGATGACATGACACTGATTTGCTCCTTGTGGATTGCCGGTGAGGGGTGCGGCGGGCCGCGGCGGTGCGGCTGTGGAGGGAGATCGAATGAGCGGCGGGAGGTCGATTGCCACTGAGGGTGGCGAACGGTGGGACGAGCAACAACAACCAAAACAATTTGGCACCACTTCTCCGGCGGACTGTAGGTTTTGGTGACTTATCTGTGGGTCTGTGTCAGTCCAGTTGTTTCTATCCAAGAATCAAGCACCAAAATCATGTGTGCTTTGGTCCCCCCCCCCCCCCCCCCCCCCCCCCCCCCCCCCCCCCCCCCCCCCCCCCCCCCCCCCCCCCCCCCCCCCCCCCCCCCCCCCCCCCCCCCACCCCCCCCCCCCCTCCCCCATCCATGTGAATTTCGTCAGTACATGTCGTGTGAATTTGGTGCGTGAGGTTTTCGCAGCATGGTGACCAGTCTTCTCACCAAGTTTCCTCCTCTTTATCTCTGTCGAAATTTAGTGTGTGGTTATTCTTGTTTTCCCCACAGATTTCATCCTGT